>JAKZAP010000010.1:15551895-15627027 GCA_023053575.1 Branchinecta lynchi | reverse complement strand
TCGAATATGTCTTCAAACTTCTATGTTTGTTTTGAGGCTGTCCTGGCGACTTGCAAAGTCGTGACAAAACAAGGCTAATTTATTTTTTAATTCTTCTCGGTTTCTCGTAATCACCGGAAAGGAAGCTCGCAGAATTCTTCTACTTCCCGTAGAATTTAATTTGTTTTACCTATTGCAAATCCCGAACGTCAATCCCCCATTGATTAGAGAATACTCAGAATGACGCCGCATGTGACATTTTTTTGGATTAGCCTTTTTCTCTCAGAATTCAACTCCTTTGCGTAGAAAAATAATTACCTTAAATTACCTTATATCGCGTTGTCGAGCGACAAAGGTTAATGGTCCTCCTGTGGTTGTCGCTGGTTTGAGTGACGTTAGTCACACATGATGTTGGGACTGGATTTTTGGCTAGTGTCTGGTAGAGGATTCCGGGGCATCCCACTCGTTTATACAGGCGACTAAAGGCGTCACAGGCAGAAACTGAAAAAATTGTGATCAGTTTCTTTTGGGATTCCGAATGATATTAGGGGCTAGCTTTGGTTTCATAAATAATCCCATCCGTTTCATCACGATATCTTCCGAATGGAGGGAGGTTTCCACGGATACTGGTATCTTGCCGGAACGATTAATGTCAAATTCGTTTCCGGTGCAGAATTCTGCTAGATTCCCTGAGCAAAATTCTGTTCGATTCCCTGAGCAAAATTCTGGTAGATTCCCTGAGGCAAATTCCGATAGATCCACAATCCATTTTCTAGCGAATTTCCTGAGCGAAGGTTCCGGTAGATTCCGTGAGCAATAATCAGTTAGGTTTCCTAAAAATCATTGTGTTCAGGTACATTTGATAAGTTTCGCTCCGTTGCACCAGTCAAAGTTTTCCGTTTTTACTGCAGACCTTCTGGGGTAGTGGGACTAGTGGGTACAGCCATGGGTCGGTGCCAGAAAGGGTGTACTACACGAAGTGTCGGGGACTTTGTAACACCTCTGGTTTAATGGTTGGTATGGCTGCCATATCGCAATTTCTTGATGTCTGTCCGTCGGGTGGTCTGTCCCTCTGTCTCACTTTTGGTAGCTCCGGGCAATTCACTTAAGCTAGGACGATGAAACTTGCCAGGCATATAAAGGACCCGACTAGAGGCTCAAGGAAGCTTTCTTTTTCTCATCCGACAATCTATGTAGGAGTGGAAGGAATTCGGGATCCATTTAAGATATGAATGGGAGATTTGATTTGAGTGAAACTTAATGGGTGGCATGATCGGATGCCCGACATGTTCCGTAAATTGTCCGGACCACATTCGACCATGTCGTGGAAAGTAGGGGGGGGGGGGCTTGTGTAACATGCGAGTAGGGACAGACGTATTGAGGGATATTTGAACGGATACTTCTAGGTCCGGACCGGATCCAACTTTGTCGGGGGAGTTCGATGGCTGTTCCTAGATATCTTGTCACTTGCAACAAAGCGCACTCGAACACGGGATCCTGGTTCCTATCCGGATTCCGGATAGAACTTGAAAGCTGGGGAGAGCACATGTCTTAGATGTTCGATTTGTATGACCGTACCCTATGCAACCCTTAACTAACTTCCATGCTGCCTGCCTTTGTCACATTAGCTTTTTAGCTCTTCTGGTACTCGCCGTCAGAGTCTCAATGGACGCATAAATATTGCAAACCTGCCAAGTTTCATTGAAATCTGAAAACTTTCGGGAAATCTCAGCCCTCCCCATCCATTTCCCCACAGAGGTTGCCTCCGGTCCGGACCTGAGATGGCTGATCTAGGGCCCATGTCCCTTATACCATCCAAGTTTCATCAATATCCCTCTCGCTTGTTTTTTCCATATGCGTGGCAAAAGACCTCGTCCTCCGCCCCAGCCCACCCCACCATGTTCTCCTGCGATTTGACATACAAATATCACACTTGTGACATTTGCTCTTGTCACCCACAGAGTTTCAGTTGAATCAACGCACTTCGGAAAAATTCCCAGTAGCCCCCAACTCCCCCCATTGAGACCGAATCCGGTAACTAATCTAAAACCAATGACCTGTATAAGATTCTCGCTTCACCTCAGTCTGTCCATCCCTTTGATCCCTATGCATGTTACAAGGTTTCTAGGCCTCTATTCTATCCCCTTGCGCCGTAGACGGATGAGATTTCGACACAGAAACATAGAAAATCCAGTGTCCCAGCCCTCCCCTCCCTCCAACTCCCCCCAGCTCCGTACTCGCATGTGGTTTTGAAATAAATGGAACGCCTTAGGCATCTGCTGCTCATCAAGTTTCATTCGAGATCAGACCTCTGTGGCTTCCCAAGGAGTTCCCAGAGAACGACAAGAGTATCCCTATAATGTAATAGTACTTTTCATGTTGAAAGAAACATGAATTAATTGTCAGTAGCCTACTTGCTGAACAATATTAACTTTGCTGCTTATGGCGATGTTCACGGCGTCACAACGTAAAAAAAAAGAAGAAGAAAATCTACTGATTTCACAGATGGTGAAAAACTGAAATAAAATAGAAAGCTTTTTACTTCATTTTTCCTGAAGTCTTATCACAAAGATGTCAATTAATGATTAATATTAATACCGCTCCTATAATATTAAGAAAGTGTTAAATTATAATAGCCTCTTTTCAGTAGACAGAATTCATTCCAAACGGCTTTGGCCTGTTATTAGTTCGCCACTTGGGTGACAAGACCCAGGACTCCCCCTCCTCCATCCCCGCGCGGATGATGAAGTCCGCGGAAAAACAAGATTCCTTTGATCATTTGGTCGTGTACTCCCCTGCCAAGTTTCGTCGTCCTAGCGTACATGAAGTGCTCGAACTAGCAAAAGTGAGTGAGAGAGACCGACTTTACGGTTGCTATACCCTAAATGACCAAGTCCAAAGCCAGTGAACCTCGGGAAGAACGAGCATCTTTTGCACGAACGATGACTCAAATCCTGCATCAACCAATAAAAGACGTTCGTTATGGACAGCTGCGGTGACGCTTCCGGCTCTTCCTACATGGTGATTCTTCATCGACACGTAGGGCTACAGTAGATGTACGGTTATTTGAACAGTTACTAAAGTGTGAACAAAGCAGTTTTGAGCTAAATGGTAGAGTTAAGAATCTAATACATAATCAGATGTTTTCAGAGGCCCTAACTCCTCGTATTAGGATTCTCTCTTCCTTATTACTCTAGAGCTTGCCCCGTTCGAGTTCAGGGTCAGAGAGACAGTTGTTGGTTTTATCGTTTTAACCGGTCACTCGTTTTCGGGAATCAAGAGGTTTTTGGGATCCCAAAACGTAAGGGGCGGGATACCTATGACATCGCAAAAGTTGTCCGTCCGTCTGTCCGTCTGTGTGCACTATAACTCTCGAAGGGAATGATGTATATTGATGAAACTTGGTGTGAGGATTCTTTGGGTCAAGAGTAAGGTCAAGTTCATAGATGGGCTCTGTAGCTCTACATTTAGAGGTGCGGGTTTAAATTAAGGGGCAAATGAAATATTTTTAAATAGATAATGTGATAGTCGATCATGGGGTAAGAAGACATGCTGAACACGATGGTAAAACCATTTTGTCATCAGACAAGTAGTTCGCCCGGAATCCGGCCAAAACCGGAAAGTTTGTTAAAAGTAAAAGTTTGATTGGATATTCGATTTAGGGGTTAGAAGACATACTGGACACGATGGTGGAAACCACTTTTGCGCCGAACAAGTAGTTAGCCTGGAATCCGGCCAAAACCGGAAAGTCTGTTAAAAGTAAAAGTTTTATTTGTAGTTGATTAGATGTTCGATTTAGGGGTAAGAGGACATGCTGAACACGATGGTGAAAACCATTTTCTCGCCGGACAACTAGATCGCCCGAAATCCGGCCAAAACCGGAAAGTTAAAAGTTTTATTTAGAGTTGATTAGATGTCCGATTTAGAGGTAAGAAGACATGCTGAACACTTGTGTGAAAACAATTTTCTAACCGGGTAAGTAGTTCGTCCGGAATCCGGCCAAAACCGGAAAAAGTTAAAGTTTTATTTGTAGTTGATTAGATATCCGATTTATGGGTAAGAAGAAATGCTGAATCCGTGTATGAAAATCATTTTTTACCCGGACATATAGTTCGACAGGAATCTGGTTCGAGTCGAAAAATTTATTATAAGTTAAATTTTTATTTGAAGTTGATTTGCTGTTCAGTATTGGGGAGAAAAGATACGCTGGGTTTGTTTTTGAGCTTATTTTTTCGCCGGACAATTAGTTTTGGAATTCGGCCAAAACTAGGAAATTGGTAGAAGTGGCAGGAAGTTTTCGTCAAAATAGATATGACTTACAGGGGTAAACACACATGCTGAATCCATATCTGGACTCAGATGATTAGCTATTTGGCCTTAATCTGTTTCAGAATTTAATAGTAAAAACTTTCAAGGAGTCTGGCGAAGACTGGATCTGGCGAAGAGAAGACCCAATTGTCTGGACCAAATATTGATTTTTTGGGATCCCATCGAAACCTTTGGTCTTGTTATGTCTGGGTGATTCCCAACGATTTGACTCGAGCTGCTAAGAACTGAAACCAGGAATACCCTTTCTGAGTAGTGCGGTAATAACTGACTGGATTATGCCGTTGCGTGCGACTTGAATGGCGACGTTGTTATGCCTTTTTCAGGCACTTGGAGCTTCCACCTCAAGTGCCATATAGCGATCGTAATGTCTGTCGGTCTGTCTCTCAGTTCCGGTCTTGCTAGTTCGGGCACTTTCACAGAAGCTAGGCGATGAAAATTGGCAGGCATATCAGGGACCCGACCAGATTAACTTGGAATTAGTAACAATCCCGATCCGACTTTTTGGGGGTGGGGGTGGAGGGAGGGCGATTCCTGAAAATTGAGCAATATGTAACTTTCGAACGGGTGAGTGGATCTTAATGAAACTTGATATTTTGAAAGACCTGGTGTCGATGATGACCCACTTCAGATTAAATATTCCTTGAGCCCGAGCTGACTTTGAAATATATATTCAAGTAATGTATGCAATGGATACGTCGGCTACGATCCTTTAGCAGCGATATTTCGGCCCTTCTTGGCAAGGGTCTTCGTCAGGCTGTCAATTATTCTTTTGAAGATTGACAGCCTGACGAGGACCCTCGTCAGGCATCGTAGCTGACGTATCCGTTTTATACATTATTTGAATATACACTTCAAGTTCGAACCGGATCCGGAGACTTTAGGGGTGGGGGAGGGATAGGGAATTCGCAATCTAGTGGCATACATAACTCGTGAACCCGTAATCCGATTTGAATGAAGCTTGTCAGGTGGAAAGAGTTATTGTCTCAGATGTTGTCAGTCCGGAACGGATCCAGTACTTGTGTGGGGGGGGGGGGGAAGCTGTAGGGGGGCACCAGAAATCTTGTGAAACGCTTAGAGGGTCGGAACGGAATTTGGTGGTAAGAACAAGCATAAGTCCTGGATAGGTTCTTGACATAACCAGATCGAATCGGGGCTCTTTGGGAGGAGTGGGAGGAGGTTTCCGGGAATTCTGGTGATCGCGAGCTAGGATACTTCCAGATGTGCCAAGGACGATAAAACTTGGCAGGTATATTAGTGAATCGACTAAATATACTTAAGGAATCGACAGAATGCCGTAGGAGAGCTTCCGTTCCTGGATTCAGCCACTTTTGGGCGAGTTAAGGGAAGAGGAATCCGGAAATTACTGACTTCCGTAGGTTGCGAACAGGTGGTCGGATTGGAGTGAAACTTTATAGGTAATCAGAATTGATGACCTCGAAGTGGAAAATATGTGTCCGAGCCACATGCGTCCATGGTTAAGGGAGTGGGGGGGGGGGATCCGGAAACTTTGTGACATCCACAAAAAACAAACGAATGGGCCGAATGAGATGCAAGTTGGACAGTACCGAGTTGATGCGGCCTAGATTCGAAGCGGAAACTGGAAATCTGCAGATATGCTCCGATTCGAGTTAGATAGATCGTATATCCTACATGATATGTTTCCAGACATTGCATGCTCGAAACTGTGCGAAATTACAGAAACTTAAGGTGAACTTCATTCGTAATAACAGGAATTCGCTAACGCAACAGCCCATCCACAGCAGTTCCTAATGACTGTATATCAGACAGAAAGAAAAGTGAGCGCCGCAGGCGAAATTTTGTAAGCAGGCTACGACTTTTTTCGGGCAAAACATTACTTCCGCCAACAAAATCTAGATTTTAAGGTGACCCAAGCCCCGACAACTCAAGTCTAAAACACGAATGAAATGACGCGAGCTTCCTGTAAAATCTGTAAATCCTGTAGGCTATGATTATAATACTGTCTTTCCGGATTCAAATAAAATTAAGGGCACGGATCTGCCAGTCTGTCTTTGTTGATGACGAATCCAGAAAATGTGAGACTTTTAGCTGGCAGTTGGTAATGTGCTTCAATTTTGACCCTTTCTGAAAAAGAAGTCCTGATCACCGAGAAAAAAAAGTGAAACATAGCAGACTTTGTGAGTTTCCAGTTAAAATATAAAATAAAAACATAGGACATGTTGCAACAATCAGGCCCGTGATTACACCGTCGCTCATTGCTCACGAAGCCGATTGATTTTTAAACGTTACATGAATACTCTTGATGACTATCTCTCCCTGCCTATGCAGAATCTCCGGGTACCTGCGGAAGAAAGGAAGAAACGGTGTCAAAGCTGCGCTGACTCAGGATCTGAGTCGTTGAGTTTGAGTTGTTACGGACACGTTTACTCCTTCTTCTTGAGAATCACTGGCGTGTTTTGGACTAAGTCATATTGAGTATTAGAGATATTTGTACATAACAGATCGTGCTAAAATTGTCAGTCTGGCAAGCTCGAAACATGCGGCTGAGAATCCTATTTCCGAAGTCTCAAACGCTCGAGAAGCCAGAACGGCTTAGGTCCGAGGTGGATGTCAACTCAGTTTCTTTCGTGATCCTGAACTAGCCTTCCTGACCTTTTCAGGTGCACTGCCAGGCCTGAATTGAGCTTTCCTGGGTGAGCGCCCGTTTACCTGAACTTTGGTGTTCGGACGCTCTGCGAGCGTCCAGTTTAGCTATTTCTTTGGAGTCGGGCGCTCTGCGAGCGCCCAGATTAGCTTTATTTATTTGGTTGGGCGGTCTGCGAGCGCCCAGATTGGCCTTTTTCTTTCTTCGGGGGGGGGGGGGGACACCCCCACCCATACCCCCATAGCGACGCCCCTGACTTTCTTGCACCGCGTACTCGTACAAGTGACATATGAGCTAGTAGCGCTTGTTCTTTATTTGGTTTTACCTGTTCAGTAGCCAAACCTGCTATCGAAAATATTACGAAGATATTGTATTGTTCGACTACAGGAGTGTCTTGCCGTTCCCCGAAAACTCCACGTAGAATCGAAGGGAACGGCGAAAATAGAGGGAGTCACTGGACGCCTACTCCACGGACGGAAAACAACGAGAATGCGGGGAATGCTTCCAAAAAGTATTTTGTTTAAAAATAAATCTAATCTGGATCCGCTTTATTTACGGTGTAGGTATTTGGATCGTTTTTACTTAAATTTTACGTTGTTATTATTTGCAAACAAAAATTCATAACCACAATAAAAATATATCTTTTTCTCAGAATAATTAGCCTATTAAAAGACAACCAAACCCAATATTGACAAAAAAAGTTCTTATTGATCATCTCTAGCATCTGTTTTTCAAAAAACAAGAACACCAGCAACTTCCAAAACCTACTCCCCGCCGAATCGGAAAGGGAGTCTCTTTTTGGTGGTGGTGATGATAATCGACCATTGCCCGTCCGCGGGTACTCGCGAGAATACGGGGACTGAGTCCTTGGGACAAACAAAAACGCGAAGAATCCTTAACCTCGTTGAACGGCGAGACTACGCGTTCTAGATCATTGTCGAATCCCATCAGTGCACTGCTTTACAGAATATTACCCCCATGTTACGGTTTTTAATTCCTGCTTCTTTTATCTGCTTGGAACGGAGGGATAAAGAAACGCAGCCATTGTAGAACTGTGTAAAGACAGGAGAAACCTTAATGACAATGAGCAGGGGCGTCACTAATCACTAGCCTTTTATCTTTCGGGGTTGGGGTTGGTCTAGGTTGCGCCGACCGTACTTCAAGATGCAAGGACAAAACGCGCCAGCAGAAATCTTTAGACAAAGTCCACTTACCGATAGATTGGATAGAAGTTGACCCCTAAATTGTTTTTGAGCTATTGTGTACTGTATGTCAGCCAGATGTCAGCGATATTTGACCCAGAAGATTGACAGCCCGACGAGAACCCTTGCTAAGAAGGGCCGAAATATCGCTGATGAAGAATCGTAGCTGACGTATCCGTTGTAAACATTGTTGGAATATATGTTTCAAAGTCAGCTTGGGCTCAAAGAATATTTACAAGTTTTCTAGTAAGTAAAATCTGGTAAAAAATCTCTAAAATTTAGTCAGATTTCTTTTGAAGGGGCGGCAACATCGCTTAGGACCTGACCGCGCGATTCAAATTTGACCAACCATGTGCATGTGATATAGGATTTGTCTTGTTATAAATAGCAAAAATGCCGACCGACGACCTATACCAAAGACGTTGTTCCCTCCCTGATTGTAAACTAAGTTCAGAAGATTGCCCACTGTTGAGGGTTACACCCAAAAGATTAGGTCTCTGGCAGACTGTGGTCAATGCTGCATACAGCCCAACACCAACAAAACCGAACCGCAAATTCGAGATTACGACCAGTCATTATTTATGCTGTCTGCATTTTAATTCAAGCGATATTCTGGCTCAGGAAGTAGAAAAGAAATATACAGTTGTCCCATCTGTGAAGGTTGGCACTGTATGTCTGAAAAGGAATGCTGTGCCCTGTTTTTTGTCTCGAGAAACTGTAGACAGAGCAATATTAAGCAGGTCTTGTGGTCCTGTCATGATGACAGACCATCAGGCTATTTATAGGTTTGTGATATATCCACCTATAGATTATCCGTAGGAATGCTAACATTGTCCATTTGTTTACAGTAGAGTTGGGGTATGCTTATTTGAACACTTTTTCAACTGTTCCACTACCCTGGCCTTGTTACTTGTATATGAAACAATTAAATGTAAAGAAAAAATAAGAAACCTGGTATATAATATAATATATAACTCATTTATTTCCTTAATAACATTTACAAATGCTACCTGCGGATCGTCAACATTACAAATTATGAATCAAGGCTGATTGACATTACCTGCAAATTTGCAGTTGCAGCCGAATAAAATTTCTCCTAATATACGCACTCATAGGTGCTGTCTTGTTCAGGTTTCCAGTTGAACCTCCACTGTTTGCCTGACCACTCCTTGTCCAAATGTTGTTTGAAGCTTTGGCAGGTAACAGTGGAATCTGCTAGCGAGTTCCACAAGTTGATCGCTCTACTTGTGAAGAAGTTGTGTGCATGCTGCTTCAGTACAGGCCTCTTCTTCAGCTTTTTTGGGTGGCCCCTGGTGGTTCCTCCTGTGTTTGGCACAAAATGTTGGTGGGATGTTATTGCTCAAATTTTTGCAGCAATCATATCACCACAATATCTCCTGTAGGTCATTGTGGGGATGTTCAGGGCTTTGAGTTGTTCTGGGTATGGGGTGCTGTGCAATCCTTTGACTATTTTCGTGGCACGTCGCTGGACACCTTTGATAATGCGTTTGTCCATCTCGTATTGCGGGTATGCTAGTGAGACTCCAACTCTCACTGCAACTCCAACTCTGACAGCTAAAGTTACGAATAAAATAAGGCAAAAACGAACATAAATACCTTTTGGTTGAGTTTATGGGGGCTGAAGAAGCTGTGCTGTGGCTTGTCAATGTTAGCTAGTCTGCCCCCTGTGTTCGGTCTGGTCTGGTCTAGAGTCTCAAACCTCGCGCTACACAGTGTTTCTACTAACATATTATGAAACAGTTGCAAAACTTAGAGTCTGGGAAAATAGTCCGATGGTGGTCAGAAGTTAAACATTTTTTTCCCAAGTCCATCCTCATTTGATGTCTCCTATCTGCAAGGGTCAGCAACTGAATCCTCATAGGAAGCAAAAGGAATATCTAATCAAATATTTCGAAAATTCCGCCTGCAGCACTTTTCGTAATATTCTCTATTTTGTGGAAGGGCGCGTCATTTGACGGGGGTTTTAAGCCAGTTTTAGGATTGAGATTTCGAAACATTAAAAGGCTAGAGTTTGGATAGAAATTAAATTTGGCAGGAAAAAGCAAACAAAAATTCACCTTCACTTTATGTGATTATATGTAGTATATTGACTAGACTACAGTTACTGCTGCTGCTGCTGGAACGTCGCTCCATCCGGTTTCTGGAACTTTCTTAGAGTCTCTGTATTTATTCAACGGTAAATGATAGAATTTGTAAGAGAAGCAGTTAAATTTTAGCCTAAAAAAAAAATTAATGGATTTCGAAAATTTTCGCCTGCAGCCAGCCTGCAGCGCTCGATAGGATTTTCTATTGACTATAATAGATAGTAGCTGTCACTGCAATCATGCCCGGCAATATGTTCTCCATGTGTGCTTCGCCAAAACACAGCCTAATTGTTGGCTTATCATCGTTCATGCTGCCTTTTGTTGTTACTCTTCCTATGTAATCGTTTCTGTCCCATAATTTAAAGCTGGAATTCCTAGTTCTAGGATTCGGTAAAATTTTTGAAAGATTCCGTAAAATTTTGGCTCTGCACCCCCCCCCCCCACGCACACCGAAAATGCACTTGCGACGCCCCTGGGTATTGCAAATCCAAATCAGCAGATAAAAGACCGGCGTGTCCGTTTTGCGGAGGGCTTGGACAGTAGCCATAGTTTATATCTTGCTATGTCGTAATTTAGTCTTTGTTCTTTATGTATTTAGCTAATGTAGATCGATTGTAGTTGTTATTTTGTTTTTTCTTTCCTTTTTATGACTTTCCCAATCCGAGCATATTGGGGGGAGGGGAGAGAGGGGGAATCCGGAATCTTGAGGTATTTATAACTTTTGAACGGGTGATCGGTCGGTATTTTTTCGATAGCAGTACTTCTTCATATATTTATGGGGATTAGGTAGTTATGCAGAATCCTAAATAGGCTATCTGTACAAATCTTTTCGGTATAATGATCAGGATTCAGTATAATTGCCGGTATTCGGTAGTTATCACGAATTTGGTGAGAGAATTTAGTGAAACCATTGGGTAATTTTTCGATGCCAGAACTATTCGGTATATTTATGGAGGTTCCGTAGTTACACAGAATCCCGAATAAGCTATTGGTTCAAAATAATCCGGTACCATGATTGGGATTCATTAGTTTATTTAGTATAATTTCCAGGATTAGGAAGTTAACCACAAATCCTGACTTTGTTCCAGTTTCGACGAAAGTATACCAAATATGAATACTGTTCGGTAGTCTTTCGATACAAAAACAATTCGGTATAATAACCGGGATACGGTAGTTATACAGAATCCCGAACATGCTGTCGGTCTAAACTTATTCGGTATAATAACTGGGATTCGGTAATTTATTCGTTATAATTGCCAGGATTCGGAAGTTACCACGAACCTCGAAACTCAGAAGAGGTCGAGTGAAGCACTGGTCGAAGAAAAAAGGGATATATCATCGATAGTCCTCTTTTATTTTGGATCCCTAAACGAATATATAATGATAAATATTTCGAAAATTCCGCCCGCAGCACGTTTCGTAATATTCTCTATTTTGGGGAAGGGCGCGTCATTTGACGGGGGTTTTAGGCCAGTTTTAAGATTGAGATTTCGAAACATTCAAAGCTAGAATTTGGATGGAAATTAAATTTGGCAGGAAAAAGCAAAAAAAAATTCGCCTACAGCGCTCACTCTATGTGATTATGGGTAGTATATTGACTAGACTACAGTTGCTGCTGCTCCTGGAACGTCGCTCCATCCGGTTTCTGCAACTTCTTAGAGTCTCGGTATTTAATCAACGGTAAATGATAATGGTAAGAGAAGCAGTTAAGTTTTAGCCTACAGAAAAAACAATTTCGAGAAATTTCGCCTGCGGCTCTCGATTTAATTTTCTATTGGCTATAATAGATAGAAGCTGTTACGGCAATCATGCCAGCAATATACTCTCCATGTGGGCTTCGCCAAAACGCCGCCTAATAGTTGGCTTATCGTCTTTCATGCTGCCCTTTATTGTTACTCTTCCTACGGAATCGTTTCTGTTCCATAATTTAAAGCTCGAATTCTTAGTTGTAGAATTCGGTAAAATTTTTGAAAGATCCGGTAAAATTTTGACTCTGCACCCCCCCCCCCCACACCGAAAATGCACTTGCGACGCCCCTGGCAGTAGGACGACTCCCATGAGCGAATCAGGCAGAAAACCATGTCTCAGCATAAAAAACATAATGATAGCCAGGTAAGGAGCAACTAAATCGGCGCAAATTTTTAAATGGTTAGACGGAATTTTATCCTTATCTCCAGCCGAATCATTCTTTAAGCCCCGTATGGCTACAAGAACTTCTTCAGCAGAAAAATCTCCATATTTAATATCCACCTCTGAACCAAAAAACACACTGTGAGATGTACGGGGAACAGAATTAAAAATTTTCGAAAAATTAGTCTTCCAAAACTCACAAATTTTAGTTTCATCATCTAAACCCTCGACAACTAGAGGGGGAGCAGATCTATTTTTTGTAGAAGAAGATACAGACTCCCAAAGAGGCGTGAGAGAATGCCATTGAGCTAGGGTGCTTCCAGATATGCTAGGGCCAGAAAACTTGGCAGGCCTATTAGGGACTCTAACATATTGACTTAAAAGTAGTACCTTCCCCGATCCGACCATCGTGGGGGAGTAGAGGGATGAGGAATCTGGAATCTGGTGACATTCATAACTTAGGAACGGGTGATCGGACGTGCATGAAAATTGACAAGTGTCAGGAGCGAGTGTCTCACATGTTCAGTTAGTCTGAGTGGGTCTGATCACTTGGAGGGAGGGGGGAGCTGGAGTGGGACAAACTGACAAACATGCTAACTGTTCCGACAAGTGCCATATGAGCTTTCAGCTCTTGTTCTTCTTTTCATACTCGTTTAGGACAAATTTTGTGTCATAGAAATGGGTAATAAATATATCATCATCATCGTTACAATTTTGTTTTAAATTTTTTATTTTATAGCAAAAGAACCGGTGAGGACATGGCATTCATTGAAAATCAGCAATTTTTAGAAAATCAGACGGGCAGCATTGAACAGTCATTCGTCGATTGTTTACATGCCCCAGATGTTGGAGAAATTACAATTGGTGCTTCAGAGGGTTTGGTTGACCCTTC
This sequence comes from Branchinecta lynchi, assembly GCA_023053575.1. Classification (NCBI taxonomy): domain Eukaryota; kingdom Metazoa; phylum Arthropoda; class Branchiopoda; order Anostraca; family Branchinectidae; genus Branchinecta; species Branchinecta lynchi. The sequence goes on along the minus strand of JAKZAP010000010.1, from coordinate 15,613,767 downwards.
TCTACCTGACACTGAGGATGATCCATCTCTGTCTAAGGTATAGTATTGTTTTCTGAGTAAAAAACTCCTGTGCTTTCTCTAGTAACGCAGATAGATAATGGGTGTATCCAAACCTTATAGTTTATTTTCGGAAGTTTGGTTAAAGTTTAACTGAAAAGCCAACTTGTTGTTGTGTCATTAAATTGAATACACTGAATAATTTGGATTCTGCTAAGGGATTTTTTTTTTATTTTCCACTATCTGCTCTTCTTATGGCGTTCAGAATGTCAGCGGCCATCCCGACTATTCAAAAATCGATTATTCATGAATAGCGGAACAACGAACGAATTTTCAGCGGGTCTTCAAGCCAGTTTAAGTGAAGTCATGGGTAGCTAAATTATCCTATCCCAGTCCTTTCCCGTTAAGCTTTATGAGTAAAGCTTTCCACAGTGGAAAAGGTGTATTCATAGTTGGCGGCCAAAGCTTCCCACAGTGAGAATGGTATATTACTGTATTCATAATTGTCTGGCGAAGAGTTAGAGCATGTTCCATCCTACTTACCGTAATTACTACGCATGACGTCACGAATTCTGGCTTTTTGCCGTCAAGGCTGGAACGATTTTTCTATTTTCCAGCAGAATATCATGCGCGAGCGAATCCGACCAATCACGTTACAGAGATCCGTAGTTACTACGCCTACTACGCTCCCGAGCGTGGTAAGCAAATGCAGAATATCATGCGCGAGCGAATCCGACCAATCACGTTAAAGAGATCCGTAGTTACTACACTTACTACGCTCCCGAGCGTGGTAAGCAAATAGTTACTGTTAATTGTGTTGCGAGAGCAACACTTTGGTTTTGTCCTCGTTTTTTTTGTTTTTTTTTTTTTTTTTTCCTATGACTCCGATTTCATTTTATTCCTGGTAACTGAGAAGGGTCTAACCTGTGCGGTTTTTACGGAAAGTGTGGACCTTAGGCCGGATTGATGAATATGACATTACATTTTGGAAAGCTCCGTAGAACTCTTGCCTGGGGCCAATAAGGATGGTTTTTGCTTGTCATCGAGCCAGAGCCTACGGTTTGCGAAGTGAAGCGGAGTTGTATAGCCTATGTCAGAGAGGACTATCTGAAGTTGTGTAGCGAACCTTTCGTTTCATCAAAAGATGTTTCTGCTTTCCAGTGGAAAGCTCCGTTCTAGCACGCAAGCAGGCAGGCACCAGTTTCAAATTGAAGATGGACTAAAATCTATAAGTGTTAAATATATGCGGCAGTTACCCGGCCCCACAGCCAACATATCTTCTTTGAGTGATGAATAGAAAAATCTACAGAGACAAAAAAGAGGCTTTTTCCCACGGGTCCGAAAGTGCTGCCATCTACTGTTTCTGTCCATGTCTGCGACGATTTCAGCTGAGTTTATAATTTTTTTTTTTTGCACTTTGGTTTGTGGTAGAGTAACGGTATCAGATGAGCCTCTTAAACTTTAAAAGTTCTCTCATTGCTAAAGAAACTAGAGCTTATCCTTTGCTCCTTTCTAAGTCGTGACGTTAGAAAGTTGGCCTACGGCAAAAAAGTCAACTTTTGAACTAAGACAGGTAGAATTTTTTTTTCGACGGCAATCGATAGCCATTGATGAGCTGATCAAAGTATATGTCATCCATTTTTTTGTACAAAAATTCCTTCATGAGATACACCAGTTTGAAAATTTCAAAGGGGTTGACAACTTCATAGTAAGGTACATTGAAACCAAAAATAGGCGATACCAGTTATGATACATATAGGGGACTTTTAAGCAACAGTCGACTGTTAGCCCATAATCATCTTCGGTAATGAGGGGTTTGCAGCTTTTGCTAGTTGGTATACCTGTTATTTGTTTCCGGTGTATTCGATGGTAAGAACAATTTGGTTCATAATGGCAAGATATGCAAGGGACTTGTAAGTAATAATCGGCTGTTATGCTACAATCATCTTCTGCGATGATGGGTTTGCAGCTTTTGCTAGCTGGAGTACCCACTATTTGTTTCCGGTTATCTTAATGTATATCACGGGAGAGGGACTTGTAAGTAGGAATCGGTTCACGAGGGGCTAGGAATTTTTGCAAATGGGTGCACATTGTATTCGATTTCTATAAATCTGACGGTAAGAAAGTTTGTGTCGATGGTCTATCAATGTAACCGAGGATTAACTGTTTACACAACGGATGCAAACGAAAATGTAAAGCAATGAGGTAGTTTCATAATAATTAGTAGTGTCATCTATGGTATTTTAATCCTGAAAAGTTACGGATAGGTTTCTATTACCAACTAGATTATATAAGATATTGTTCCAAGTTTTCATCCGTCACGATGTCTACGATTGAAAAGGATAAAGTACAACTGACTGCAAAGTTAATTTAGTCCCTTCTTCCTATATTATTTTGTTGTTGTTTTTACAACGCTGAAGAATACCTTTTGATCATATGATTAATTTTTTTAGAACATCCCGTTTAAAAAGCTTATGCAATAATCATCTTCAGCGATGAGGGGCTTGCAACTTTTGATAGCTGGTGTATCCATTATTTGTTTCCCGTGAATTTGATGTCAATAACGGGAGACGGACTTGTAAGTAAGAATCGGTTCACGAGGGGCTAGAAATTTTTGAAAATTGGTGCACATTGTATTCGATTTCTGTAAATATGACAGTAAGAAAGTTTGTATCGATGGTCTATCGCTATAACCTAGGATTAACTGTTTACGCAACGGGTACAAACGATACGGTAATGTAAAACAATAAGGCAATTTTGTAATAATTAATAGTGTCATCTATGGTATTTTAATCCTGAAAAGTTACGGATAGCTTTATAATATCAACTAGATTATATAAGATATTGTTCCAAGTTTTCATCCATCACGATATCTACGATTGAAAAGGATAAAGTTCAACTTCGACGGCAATCGATAGCCGCTGATGAGCTGTTCAAAGTATATGACATCCATTTTTTGGTAAAAAAAATTCCTTTATGAGATACACCAGTTTGAAAGTTTCAAGGGGTTGACAACTTCAGTAGTAAGGTACACACTGAAACCAAAAATAGGCGATACCAGTTGTGAGACATTTAGGGGACTTGTACGCGACTGGCGACTGTTAGCTCATAATCATCTTCGGCAATGAGGGGTTTGCAGCTCTCGCTAGTTGGCGTACCTGTCATTTGATGAACAATTTGGTTCCCAAATGTAAAACATGCAAGGGACTTGTAAGTAATAATCGGCTGTTATGCTACACAAATCTTCAGCGATGAGAGGTTTTCAACTTTTGCTAGTCGGTGTACCCATTATTTTTATCCGGTGAACTTGATGTCTATCACGGGAAAGGGACTTGTCAGTAGAATCGGTGCACGAGGGGCTAGAAATTTGTGCAAATTGTTGCACATTGTATTCGATTTATCTAAATCTGACGGTAAGAAAGTTTGTATCGTTGGTCTATCGCTGTAACCTAGGATTGACTGTTAACGCAACGGGTACAAACGATACTGTAATGTAAAACAAGGTAGTTTCGTAATAATTAATAGTGTCATCTATGGTATTTTAATCCTAAGAAGTTACGGATAGCTTTATAATACCAACTAGATTATATAGGATATTATTCCAAGTTTTCATCCGTCACGATGTCTACGATTGAAAAGGATAAAGTTCAACTGACTGCAAAGTCAATTTAGTCCCTTTTTCCGATATGCTTTTGTTGTGGTTATGGCAATCGATAGCCCTTGAAGAGCTGATCAAAATATTTGCCATCCATTCTTTTGAACAAAAATCCTTCATGAGATAAACCAGTTTGAAAGTTTCAAGGGGTTGACAACTTCAGGAGTAAGGTACACACTGAAACCAAAAATAGGCGATACCAGTTGCGAGACATGTAAAGGACTTGTAAGCAACAGTTGACTGTAAGCAACAGTCGACTGTAAGCAACAGTCGACTGTTAGCTCATAATCATCTTCGGCAACGAGGAGTTTGCAGCTTTTGCTAGCTGGTATACCTGTTATTTGTCTCAGGTGTATTCGATGGTAAGAACAATTTTATTCCCAATTGTAAGACATGCATGGGACTTGTAAGTAAGATCGGTTCACGAGGGGCTAGAAATTTTTGAAAATTGGTGCACATTGTATTCGATTTCTGTAAATATGACAGTAAGAAAGTTTGTATCGATGGTCTATCGCTATAACCTAGGATTAACTGTTTACGCAACGGGTACAAACGATACGGTAATGTAAACCAAGAAGGTAGTTTTGTAATAATTAATAATGTCATCTATGGTATTTTTATCCTGAAACGTTACGGATAGCCTTCTTCCGATATTGTTTTGTTGTTGGTTTTACAACGCTAAACAACAGCTTTTGATTATGTGATTATTCTTTTTAGAACATACCGTTTTAAAAGCTTCGATAAGTTGACAATTTCAGCATTTAACCGACAGCGAAGAAACAAAACCAAAGTGTTGCTCTCGCAACACTTTAGCCGGCGAAGCCGGACAAAGGTTGCCGCAACACTTCACGTTGCCCGGGCAACGTAGGTCTAGTTACTATTTCGAGTAGGTTGAAACGGTCAGCGTAGTAACTATTTGTGAGGTTGGAACGGAAATAGTAACTAATAGTTACTGTTTGTAGATGGGTGGAACACGCTCTTAGTGTATCGATTAAGCGCAGCCTATTGGTTTTGACTTCTTCAAATTTGTATAGGGAGCACGACGACGGAAGTGTAAGCAAGAAAAACATTTAAACGAGCATAACTATTTCTACCAGACGGCTGGAATTCCGATCAAGAAGACACGTTGCCCGCGCTGCTCCCATGTTTTTGACAGCCGGCTGGTTAGAATAAAGGAACGGGTCTCAGGCCAAGCCCATGAAGCTCCATGCGCGTCGTCAACACGCCGAAAGACCCCGTCATCGTCCGATGATGATAGGCCAACACATAGACGAAACACAACAAATCCTGTTGCCAGTCTTATGCAGGAGCTAGGTCAAGACGCGGTGCCGTGCGATAAGAGGCAGCGTCAGGTCATTTTTTCCTCGTCGTCCGAAGAATCAGAGGAGGAAGAGACAGGTGGTCCTGGGTTGGAGGATGGAGGCGAGTTGGAAGGTGATACCAGGTGAGAACAAGAACTTCAAAAGCTTAGTCCTTCAGCCTAAGCCGAGTACAAATCATACTTTGATGGGACTAAACTGGTTAGTCATCTTTTTGGCGATTTTTCGTCCCTTCTTCAAGCTATAAGCACAAACAGACTGATATGGTTCCGCATGAACATGCGTACGCAAGTCGCGCCATTTTGCGGAAACCTGATTGCTGCATCAAAATTTCAGAGCGAGGGGGGGGGGGGGATTTGATTCCGACCGCAAAAGCCGGGGCGTGTGTGCATATGCACCCTTAAGCACGTACTGACATCTAGCAGGTTGCGTATAGGATCACTTGAATCTAGAAATTACAATGGAGAGAACATTCAAAAGTTTTGCTTCGGCAATCGAGCGTGACATATTAGTTGCGTTTTTGATCCGAATTCTCCTTGCAGTTCTCCTATTTCGCGTTTTTCGGCTATTCTGATGAAGCGAATTCTCCTTTTCTTGCATTTTTTTCAGAATCGAGAACGGGGAAAGTCTCGCGATTCTGCATTTCTGCATTCCGCATTCTTGCTCCGATGCTGAATTCTCGATTCTCCTCTTTCCGTTCTCCTCCCTGATTGGTCAACATAATGCGGGTGTTAAATATGCATAGACAGGTATACCGCGTTGCGGACGAGCTGCCAAATTAGTGTCATTGTCAAAAGCGAGAATGGAGAAGCCAGAGGAGCAAAAACGGTAATTTGTACGAGAGTCGAGAATTCAGAAGCGAGAACGGAGAACTGATAATTCAGATAAAAAATGCAACTATTGGCGGTGTTCCACCCTACTTACTTAATTACCACGCATGACGTCACGAACGCTGGCATCTTGGCGTCAAGGCTGGGACACAATTTCCTATTTTTGACAAAATATCGTGCCATGCAGGGGGGGACTGGTATGAAATCTGAGGACCCTAGCCGGGTAGGGTGGGTCGTTTTTGTCCCGATTTAGCAGATTTTATTTGGGTGGTCCTCTTGGGTTTTTTTTTTGTACACTGACCCAAGTAACATATCATTTAGCAGGAAATCACACGGCCGAAACAGCTGCGACAAAGAGTCCAAGCTGCACACCGGCATATGGGATCCTAAAACACCGCGAAATTCTCCCAAGAATCGGAAAATCCTCATATTCGGCACGTCACAGAAGATTTTGGTTGGTTCGAAGCATTCTCCAATAAAGTCAGCAACTTTGTTACCTTACCTTAGACCTTAGTTCCTCCTGCACCTCCATAGGCGCTTAGGGCAGTGGTTCCCAAACTTTTTCGTCCCGTGTACCACGATTGCGTACCCCCTTTTTCAGAACGTGAAAAAGACGATAGTTACTATAAAAAATTTCGTCAAATTTCGGCTCGACGTCATTAGCGGCATATTATTTACAGTCAGCCTGTACCTGTGTTAGGTTTTGATGTTCTCCATCATTACATCAAGCTGCGTCGCAAAAATTTTTCTTAGCGCAATTCGCAACCTGAAAGACAATAGCTGCGTTTTTGTTCGACTTTTCACTCGCCTTTTCGTCGGCTTTTTACTTTTTTTGCGTTTTCGTAAAATAGTCTTTTTGCCTCGCTACTTTAGCCAGTTTATCCCAAAATCCAATAAAAGATGAATTTGATTCAAAGTGAAAATCAGTATTTCGAGACTGTCTCGGATTTTAAAGATGAATTTGAATATGAAGTGCATTTGAAGTGCAATGAATTTGAAGTGCAAGTAAAATACAAATAAAATGGCATTTATCAAAATAGCGTTTTCTTCCGAGAAAAGTGAAAAGTCCTTAGTAGTAACGGCAACTTACGAAAACGCGAGAATATTAAAAAAGGCCTGAAAACGATAAAAAGCCAAAGTTGAAAAGGGAAAGCCAAAAGCCGACCAAAAACGCAACTAATGCCACTTGCAAACTCTTCGAAACTCTTCTTGAAACAATATTGTTCGACACAGGAACAGATTTTACGGCAGTAGGCTAGCTGTTTTTGAATCAACACCATTTAATGACTTTCACTAGGGCTTGTAATCAGAAGAGTAAGAGTCGGCGCTAAGTGCCACGATTTTTCGTAAAAGTAGTTATTTGAAGCTACAGACTAAATCAGTTTTGGCTCCTTCGCGTACCCCTTGCAAGGGTCTCGCGTACCCCTTGGGGTACGCGTAACACCGGTTGGGAACAACTGGCTTAGGGCATCCAAGAAGAGCCGCCAGTCGTCTCTCATAAGGGCCGCTGCCCATACATCTGCCCATTCGGGCTGGATAGACGCGTTGATATTGTGAAGATCCGACTGGTGTACGACGAGGAGCGTTCTTCGGTCGCCCTCTTCGTCTGGATCCCTCCGGATGTCATTGCAGGATAGCGTTGGGTAGTCTGGTGCTTCCCATCCTGATTGTATGGCCCAGATACCTCCAGCGCCGGATCTTGATGACTTCAGTAATAAGGGGTTGCACTGTCATCTGGCGAAACCCTTTCTGTCCAGTGTATGTTTAAAGTTTAACTGAAAAGGCAACTTATTTTTACATCTTAGATTCAAATACATTGAATTATTATAACACCTATTGGGGATTTTCATTCTGTCCACAGTAGTCTCCAGTAGGGACGTTGGGAATGTGGACGCTTTCCCATGGTGAATCCGTCCACAATTCGCCCGCGAAAATCACTGCACTATCACTACACAAGACACATCCCTAGCTAGCACTAGTTTTTGGCACTGCAGACTGCAGACACTTCTTTGTTTATTTGATACACAATTTATTTACTCGTTTGCTGCTGGTATTGTTGCCAAATGTTCCAGGCACCATAGAGATATCACAAAAACGGGGAGAGCGGCAAGCACAGTGGGATAATCGATTATTTGGAAATATCAGAAAAACAAACTAACGCTTTTTCATCGGGTTTTCAAGATTACTTAAGCGAACAAGTGATGGGTAACTAGACTGTAGTATCCTAGCCCTTTTCGGTTAAACTTTAAGATCCGCCTAAGGCAGGCGTTTTCAAAGGCCAGAAGACGTTTTTCCAGCTGTTGGCTGAGGTGCTACGTCTCGGACCCGTACAGAAGTACGGAAAGAACGTTGCTGTTGAAAGGTCTCAGCTTGAGTCTAAGGGAGTACTTCCTGCTCCTTCATATCTTCTTTAGCCGATTGAAGACACCGCTGGCCTGACCAAGTCTTGGCTGGACCTCCCTTTCACAAGCTCCAGTGTTTTCAACTGTACTGCCGAGATATCGGAATTCAACGACCTGTTCGACTTGCTGGTCCCTACCGCGTATATCTAGCGGAGATCCGCTGCTCGCCATACTCTTCGTTTTGGGGATGTTTATTCTCAGTCCGAACAGTTCAGCTGTTTCACTGGTCTTTGTGAGGAAGTCCTGGAGCTTCTGTTTGCAGGTCTCCATTAGATTGATGTCATCGGCAAAGTCTATGTCTCCTACTTTTCTGCCATACCCGATGTCAATTCCGTATCCTTCAGATCAGGACGAACAGCAGCGAAGACAGAACGCACCCTTGCTTCACGAACGTCATAATTTGGACGTATCTGGTTTTGCCGTCACCGGTACGGACACAGCATTCCATGTCTTCGTAAAAGGCTGCTATCAGGCGTACGATTTTGTCCGGTATGCCATAGTACCGGAGCACTCTCAACAGTGTAGCACGGTCGATGGAATCAAAGGCTTTTTCGAAGTCAATGAAGACTAGGTAGAGCTTTTTCCTCCATTCGTTGCACTCTTCTAGCAGCATTCTTAGCACGAATATGAGATCCGCACATGAACGGTTTGGGCGGAAGTCATGCTGTTCCTCGCGGTGTTTGTCGACTGCTGGCTCTATGCGGTTCAGCAGGATGGTGGCCATGAATGGAGAGCAGGCTGATCCCTCGCCAGTTTTCACACTTAGTGGAATCACCCTTTTTAAAGATTTTGACTAGAGTACTCCTTGTCCACTGACGGGGGACCTTTTCGCTTTCCCATACCAGGTTAAAGAGTGTCATACAAACTGTTAGGCAGGCGTTTACAGACCACTTCAGTATCTCAGATGCGATACGGTCTTCTCCGGGCGACTTGCCGTTTTTTATCTTCTTCAGGGCACCAGTGATTTCGGCTGAAGAGGGTGGGTCACAGCTTACTGCTAGCCTTCGCCGATCTTTTCGGGTCAGTGATTAGCCGGCCGCTCGGATCCCTTACAGGTCCGTCAACGCAAGGCCGCTTTCCGATCATCTCGTTCGTGGTTTTGTAGAAAGCTCTTGAGTTCCCTCTTTTTGATGGCTCTTCTGCCATCTGAGCTTTCATCTCTGTAAAATGACGCTTGTCCCTACGGGCGCTTTTCTTCATTTTGTCCCGTTTCTTGTACTCGTGCACAAGAAATAAGGCGTCAGTGGCAATATTTAAGAAAAGATAAGGCCGACCTTATAAGGCTACAGCAAGATTCGAGAACGTATGCTCAAAAATAAGTCGCTGGACTTCTGCTGTCTTCGAAGACCAGGAGGGCAGAGACAAAAACGAAAAACTGTCAATTTTTCCGTCGTCCCGCTGAAAGCACAAGTAGAAGACTAGACATTCTTTGGCCAAGTCCAAAGCCTTACTTGAAATCTGATGCTGAAGTGTTTCCGAGGTCAAAAACTTAAAAAAATCATTCACGTGTGCTGAAATAAGCTTTTTACTTGGATAGTCTTCGTGATAATAATAAAAGAAGTACAGCATACTTCTAACCTTGTAATTTGGAATCGAACGATATGCTACACACCCTGCTATTGGGGGTGGTGTGTGCAATATTTTTTTTTTATGCACATTTTTTCGGCGAGTATTGGGGTACCCCTAGCGGTTTCAGATTTCATACCAGCCAGGCGGGGGTGGGTGGGTCTTTTTTCCAAAAAAGGCCAGATTTTAGGCTAGGGGTCCTCAGATTTCATACCAGTCCCCCCCTGGTGCCATGGGCTAGTCGGGCCAATCACGTCATAGAGATCGTAGTTATCACGCTTACTACGCTCCTGAGAGTGATAAGCAAATAGTTACTGTTAGCTACTATTTCGAGAAGGTTGGAACCGTCAGCGTAGTAGCTTTTCACGACGTTGGAACGGAAATAGTAACTAAAAGCTACTATTTTTAAAAGGGTAGAACACGCTCGATATAACAAGGATAGTGTTTGAAATTTTTGTTTCGGTATAAGAAGTATGATGTTTCGCTGTGTAAAATTGAGTGTGACATATAGGCAGTTTCTGAGATCCGAATTGAGTTTAGTTATGGGACAAGGCTGATTTTGAGAAAAGGCTTCTATTTTTATGAAGGCGATGATTATTTGTTTGAAAGAATACAAGTTTATAAGCATAAAAAAGATCAGGAGAACATAAGTGGAAATAAGGTGGACCTTTACAGACTAATTGCATCACTTAAAAAAAAAAAAAAATACATAGCATTCCCCGTGCTCTCGTTGTCTCTCCGTAGGCCTACGGGGTGTCCCCAAGAAGTCACGTCACTCACTCTGTCCTCATGATTTCCTTCGGCTCCCCAAGGAGTCCCCAGGGAACAGCGAGAGTACGCCTGATTTTTCGAGTCTTCTTAAGAAGTTCCTGGAAAGGTCGAGATTGCAACGCTCATATTTCAAAGCCGCGTTCGATTTATCCTGTCAGCCAATTCCTGTTTTATTTAACTGTCTTGTCGGCTTAATGCCGCTTTATTTATTCTGTCAGCTGAAAATTGTCAGTGCTCTCTCAGACAGGACGCCGCGGATGATGACATGATCTCCGAGTAAGTTTCGGTGCTGTCTCCGGCAGATTTCTAGACCGCGCTTGCTTGTGCTTGTCCGTTGATTCATTCACCTTTTAAGGCTAAATAAGACGGCTTTAAAGTAATAAGTAAGACAAGACCGAGCGAAGGAGGACTCAAATCGAACACAGCTTCAGTGAGGGCCAGAACCCTTGCGAAGGTTTATCGCCAGACCAAAACATCACACACATCACTGATAAAGCTTCCTTGCACTGGAATGGAGAAAAACGCTGGAAACCTAACATGACAAAGCATTGTAGTTGTCTCAGCATTCCCTCCCTGAAAATGAATGGGAATGCCCTACGATAACCGCTTATAAACAAGAAGTCCTCTATTAAAGCATGCTGACCGCGACCTGGTTAGGGCGAATTAGGATTCACCTTCCCATGGTTCCCCCTGGACGGTCCTGGAAACCTGCCACAAAGTCCCATCAACGATGAAGTCACTCACCTGGAAACCTTCACTACCTCACGGAGTATGAATGAGGTCAATCAATCAATCAATCAATTTTATTTAGAACCCTAATAGCACTAGGCTAACATGGGCCGGAAAAATAAACAATCACTACAATACAAGTAAGACGCAAACTAATAAACAATAAATAAGAAACGAACATAGATCATGAACAGTTAAAACGTTTAGTAAAATACGGAACGAATGAATTTAGGTATCTTTCGGAAGATTTCGTAGGTGGGGGAACAATCTTGGGCTTTGGGTCGTCCTTGCTTCGCGTATTCGGTCCATGTGAGGGTGTAACGAAGTCCGGAAGGAGGGTCCTGTGGTGTTGAGAATTCAAAATTTGGTGGCCTAAACGCATGAGAAGATTATGTCTTCTTTCAGACAGTTTTTCGATATCGAGGATTTGAAGGCTTTCGTTATAAGATTTGTAATTGTGACCAAGTATTATTCTGCAGGCTCTCTTCTGCAGTCGTTCGATTTCGGCATCCTGAGCTTTACTTAAGCCAGGATGCCAAATTTGGCAGCCGTACTCTGAAATGGGCCTTACATAAAAGTGTCACTAGTTCATGTCGTGGAACCCCAAACCGCTTCAGGTAAGAAAACGTACGAAGGGTGGCACAGCTATTTTTCACTATTTTTCCCACTTCACTTTTCCATTGGAGGTTATTATCCAGAAAGATGCCAAGAATTTTTACAGAATTTTCAGTTTTCATCGACGATTCTGACTCGACTGTTTGTAGTACTTGATTAGTGAAGTTAATCCTCATGACATGACTTTTGGAGTTGCTGACTTCTAATTTGACATCCGAGCATTGCTGATGGAGATTGGCGATCATGTTGTGGAGCATCCGATCTTCATTGCTTCGAATATCACGTAGAAGAGGAAGTGTGAGATCATCAGCAAACTTTAAATGGTTTCCTATGTTCATCATGAGTTTGTTGACTACCATCAAAAACGCCAAGGGCCCGAGACGAGTCCCTTGTGGTGCGCCACAAGTTATCCTAACAGGCGGTGAAATGTCTTCATTGTTGAGCTGTACACAGTGTGATCGGTCAGTGAGAAAACTAGCGATCATCCGAACAAGGAATTTACGTGCACCCATGTCTATAGCAGCAATTACAACTTTTCCGTGATCGAGGTAGTCAAACGCTTTAATGAGGTCGGCGATCAGGAGGTCTACGTAAGAGTTTGCCTTTTCAAGATGCTTAAGGACGTCGTCAAGCAGGAGTGCGAGATAATGGATTGTGCTGTGACCAGGCCTAAAGCCAAATTGTCGAATGTCTAGAGAGTCTTCTATGTCACTGCACAGCCAGCGAAATAAGAAACCTTCGAAGACCTTTGAAAAAATCATTGTTTTAGAAATTGGTCTCAAATCCGTAAGGCCAGTAGGGTTCGACGTTTTTGGAATGGGGGTGATGAAAGCTTGTTTAAAAGCTGACGGGTAAATTTCTTCTATCAAAGACTGGTTGAATATAGCAGCAAGCGGAGCAGCCAATGCTTTTGCACAGGGGACGATAATCTTCGCCGGGACTTCATTTGGTGTGCTGGCCTTATTGAGATAAATCTTACTTAGCTCATCTTTCACCTGCTCTGGAGAAATCGTTGGGATTTGAACTACCTCTTCTTCACGGGGTGGAAGCTCAGTTAGAGGCCCGTGTTTCCGGCAAATATCAGCAAAGAATGAGTTGATCTCTTCAGGAGAGAACGGTTCACCATCATCCCGGAGAAGCTTCTTTTGCTTAATGTTTCTTCCCATCAATTTTTGGATGCTGCGGTGAAAGTTCTTGGGATCGCTTCGGAAAAGTTTCTCCGTAATGCTGATACGATGTTGTTTACGGGCATCCCGACACTTCCTGACTATGATCTTGCCTATTTTCTTTGCCTCTTCTTTATTCCCGTTCGCAAAGAGACGATCCCTCTGTTTGATAAGGCGTCTTATCTCATCAGTTACCCACGGTTTACCGCGAATATTTACAGTTTTCAGTTTTTCAGGAAAAAAAGCATCATATCCCTCCCACAGCAACTAAAGAAAGAGGTCAGTCATTGAGTTGGCATCATCAAGCTTCATCATATTGTTCCAGTTTAGGTTTTCCAACCATGATTTGTATTGACCGATAGCATTGGTAGTTACTGGTCTGTATTTGAAGGTTTCATAATGTTTGGGAGGCTTGTAACCGTTTGGTTCAAGGAGGACAATGAGATGATCACTGCGACCCAGTGGATGAATCGTGAAAGGGTCTTGGAAAAATTCATCGCAGTTTGTGAAAATCATGTCCAGAATATTTGCTTTTCTTGTACTGCATCTGACTACCTGCTTCAGTAATAGTGTCTCAGAGACCCACTTCGGACTGATGCTGTTGAAATTCCCACCGACAAGCAGAGCGCAATATGGGTACTTGCTCCGGAACCAGTCTATGCAATCCTGTAAGTATCTTAACAGGTTGATCTGTTCTTTGTTTGACGACATAGTTTGATCGTTTGGTGTAGGATCTAAAAGTATTTTTGAAGCTGATGCTCGTTCGGGGAAGGCAGAGCGCGACAGCGCCTCACCTTGGTCATTCTTAATCTCGTATACAGAGATTGCACCCTACTCGAAGAGAACAGAACATCTTCACGGGAGCATAACAACTAAATTTAACATTAGGAGGTATTGGAATTTAGACTTTGAGACTAGTTTATTTGGTAACCATTCTGGGCCTTTGAGTTGCTGGAAACGTTAGTCTGGCTTCTTCTTGTTGGTATAATAAAACCTTTGCAAAAGAGTTATCTTGATAATGAGAGTTAGAAGGTTTCAAGGTTTGTAAACAAAGTTGTGTAGTCTCGCGTCCTATTGGTCGGTTGTGGCGCATTTTTATTGAACTTGCCTTGCACTGTGGGGGAGTCCGGATTTCTAATGATCCTGCGAGCTCGGTACTTCCTGATGTGCTAGGACGATGAAACTTGGCAGGCGCGTCAGGAACCCGAACAGATTGACTTAAAAATAGTCGTTCCCCTGATCTGACAATCGCAGGGGGAGTGGAGGAATGTGGAATCCGGAATCTAGTCGCATGCGCAACTTTTGAACGGGTGACCGGTACGAACCTTAATATTTAGAAAGACTTCGGGTTTCGGAAGTCCTGTTATCTGGTCCGGATCTGGTGGCATTGGGTTTCTATTGATCCCGCGAGTTCGGTACTTCCTGATGTGCTAGGACGATGAAACTTGGCAGGCTTGTCAGGGATTCGAATAGATTGACTTGAGAATAGTCGTTTCCCGGATGCGAATACGAAATCTAGTGGCATAGACGACTCTTCAATGGGTGATCGGATTTGATGAAACTTGGCATATGAATGAAAGACATGTCGTCTCAAATGTTCCATGTCAAGTCCGGATCAGATCCTTTACTTGGGGGGGGGGGGTAGGGAGAAGGGGGGCACCTGATAACATGTGAAACGCCTAAAGTCGAGGGATAGGCCTACATACGTAATTGACATGGCCAGATCGTATCGGAGCTCTGTTGGGGAGGGAGTTGGAGGTGGTTGTCCGGAATTCCGGTGATCGCGAGTTAGAACAGTTCCAGATGTACTAAGAACTTTGTAAGCATATTCGTGTCCCGATCTAGCTGACTAGAGAACCCGACACAATGCCCCAGGAAATCTTCAGTTCCTGGATCCGACATCTTTGGGGAGTGAGGAAAGGGGATCACGTAAATTGACTTCCGCAAATTGGGAACGGGTGGTCCGATTCAGATGTAACTTAATGGGTGAAAAGAATTGATTACCTAGACATGAGAACATGCGTTCGAACCACCTGCGACCACACTTGGGTGAGCTGGAGGGGCGGTTCCGAAACTCTTGGCATGCACAGAAACCAAACGGATTTACCGAATGAGATGCGTTTGTTATTTGGTGTTCGGACTGGATCCGGCCACGGTAGGGAGGGCGCTGGAACTGGAAATTTGCCGATAGGCTATGCTCCAGTTCTAGTCAGACTGGATGGACGTGAAGAGGAGATTTCAGAGATGCGGCTTTCGTGTTTTCAAGATGTATCCGGCCACAGCAGGGGGAGTTGGAGGGGGAGTCACGAAATTTCTGTGACTCGCATAGGGCCCACACGAGTGCAACGATTGAAGTGAAACTTGGAATTTAGAGAGAGCTTATGCTCTAGATTAGTCTAGATGACATATTTTATAGTCCGAACCCCGCGGTTGGGGGGGGGGGTACCGGAATTTAAAAAAAAAATGCTCAAATTCGTTTATAGGACATTGATAAATCACTCTCAAATTCAGAAGTCCTATACCTCGCAATGTTACATCTGAGTCGTTGAGTTTGAGTCGTTACGGACACGTTTACTCCTTCTTCCTGAGAATCACTGGCGTGTCTTGGACTTAGTCATATCAAGAACTGTCATATAGAGTATTGGCTACAGCGGAAGTACGATCCGATTACGAGGTTGGAGTCTAGCTTTCGCATTCGCTGATGTGAATTTGGCGTCGCTGGAGGAAAGAATTTGCGCGCGCCGTTTCATCTCCAAGTCCAATTTTTGTTTCGCATTTTGTCGCGGAAAAGATTCGCGTTCTGTGGGTACTTAACTATCAGTTTTCATGGACTGTTGTACCCGCACCGTATTAGACAATAGGGTACATTTGTCTTTCGGTGTCTTTTCTACCGAAGCTTTCGTAGCCAGTAGGACTCAGTGAAAAAAATGGGAGATATCGGGCCTCTAAAAAGGGTCCCCTTAAAAATTGGGCAGGGAAGTAAAAGTAAAAAGTAGTCACGACGTGGGGGAAATGTTCCACTGAATACTCTTGACGACTATCTCTCCCTGCCGATGCAGAATCTCCGGGTACCTGCGGAAGAAAGGAAGAAACAATGTCAAAGCTGCGCTGACTCAGGATTTGAGTCATTGAGTTTGAGTCGTTACGGACACGTTTACTCCTTCTTCCTGAGAATCACTGGCGTGTTTTCGACTTAGTCATATAGAGTAACAAACGGAAGTAGGTAGAGGGAGAGTCGGGACCACCCATTTACAAAATAACTATCCGTTGTCCCAATAACCCCGTTACATGAAATTATTCTCGTTTAAAATCCGAACATACAGGCTCCCATGTTTTTATCAAAAACCTGAAGCCAGCAGGAAGCATACATGAATTTTTTACATGAAAAGTCCACCAAAGCTCCAAGCGTGGTTCGATTTTTTTTATTTTGTTTTTATCGAAAATGAAGGTTCTTTTAGATTCCTTAAAAAGAGCTAATGTAAGCCATTACAATACGAATAAAGTAAGTAAATTAAGTAATTTATTTATGACCCGCCATTTCGGAAAGGCGGAGTTAAATGAAGAAAGTAAACAAAACACATACAAACACAGAAAAAGACACTTAATTTTTAATCTTGTCAGGAAACAGTGGACGACGTCGTGTGCTGGTTGGGCCCTGTCGTCCATGATTTTTGAAAGCGATGAGGAAACATCCAAAAGGGCAGCACTTGCATCTTGAATTTTGAACTTCTCCGTCAATGTATGGTTATGACATAATTTCATAAAGTGGAGCAGGTGCTTTGCATATTTAAAATAACATGATCTCATCTTTTTAATCTCCTTCTTTCGCAGAAAAAAAAAAAATGCGCCAACAGCTGTAAGTAGTAGATCATCGGTTTTGCTGCAGTCATTCCTCAACTTTTGGGAATGGAAACACAGCTTCCTTATGGATTTTTCCAGCCGAGAAACAACAACAACAAAGGCCATGAGCAAAGTATTTAAATCACACCAAAAACCTGGTAACCAGTTCAGATGGAATAGAAAAATTTAAGAATTGAGAAGGAGGTAAGGCTGTGTTCTCTACCAGACTGCAGGACAGTCTTTGAGTTTTCCCCTTTTAATAAATTCTGTGAAGAAAGATTCCAGCAGTGAAAAAATAGTGCACATCTCGCTGTTTCACTGACATCTGCACAGTTCAGTTCAGTTCAGATCTGTTGTTTACACTTCCAGTTGCAGCACAGGAGATTCTTTTTGTAGTATCTGTCAGAACATTTAACCAGAAATCCCTGTTTTTGGTTACATCATGCCTACACTACAGGCGGTGAATCCAACTTCAGACAAGAATTAAAATTTCCAGAGAAGTCTTACCTTCAGAATAGTCTGTCTGGCTTAAAAATGCAAATATGACAAACATATCAGATTTAACCTAATTGATTTGTTTACATATTGGGTAAATAAATATCGCTCAAGTATTTTTAGTGAAACATATTTTTCTTTCAAATAAGATCCCTGCATTCCAATCTTACCTTGGTTGACTACAGAACCATGAAAAAGATAAGAGTTAGCAAAGTCAATAGCCATAAAATCCCTTTTCAAACCATTTTCAAAACAAAGAAAAGGAACAGAATTTGAACATTAAGAGTTAGCAAAGTCATATTCTGCCTCTTGACTGTCACAACAGCATATACATTTCATTTTAACATTTTTGCGGCAAAAGTCAAGGTAATGTAAAAATGAGGTCAGGTACCCCTCCTGTATGCCAAATGCTGGGTAAATGTTAGGCATACCCATGGGCGTCTCAAGGGGGCAGGGACCCCATATGTTTTGGGCATTGAAAAATTGGAAGTTGTGAAGCCCATTTTATAAAATCTTTAGTCTCCACATTTCCAAATTGGGTAATTTATGTGTTTCTTAGTTCTCATTCTTTATCGATTTGGTAATTCATTCAACTTTTGTACAGACTGTATCGATTTCACTGCATTCGGTCCATCCCTTCTTAAAATCTGTGATTTAACATGTTTATTTGATCTCATTTGTTACTGGATTTTTCTCAAGACCATTTCTATTGTATCGCATTCTGTCAGTCCATTTCGTAATTCTGTGATTAATCTGATTTATTACCGACATTTTGTATAGTCTGTACCTATTGCCAGACTTGCCACATTCTTTTGTTTTAGGGGGGTTTCAATGGCCATCGGTGGTTAAGAAATTCAGTTATTATACCGCTCCCGATTTGTTCCTTATTTATTCAATTCTTTTATTTGGTTATTTGGTTTCATTATTTGGTTCACCCCAGTTACTGAGTTTAGTAATTTAAGTGGCATTTATTTAGCTCTTTTCTTTATAATTTAACGGTAGCTTCAGCTCGTTTCCATTCATTATTACTTTTTAATGCTTGCATTACTTCAGGAATAAACACGTCTCTTGATATGCAAACTAGCCTACTTTTGTTTGCTGTAAATTCAGAATAAATGTACTCTGTAACTACTTTGCCCTGGATGGCACCTTCTTTTTGCAAGACAGCTCTGTGGTTTACTTTGTTGTCTTGAGTTCACAAAAGGCACTTTGGTGATCAGCGTTTCCTCAAAATTCTGCCTGCTGCACATCATAATAGCCCTTCCTGGGAAGGATTTTCTTGAAGTTCAAACCGAAACGGGCGTGGATAGGATAAGCCACGTTTGCGTTGGATTAAAATTTTCCGCGTCATAGTAGAATTTACGCTGTGGGGACAGCTGCAGATATTCTGAACGTCATAAATAGTGCAGATGGTGAAAAATAAATAAAAATCCCCTTGCAGAACCAAATAATTCAGTATATTCAGTTAAATGACACAAAAATTAGTTTACTTTTCAGTTGAACGTTAAGGGCATAGCAAAACTCAGTGTACTTTGAGATTTTAGCCATGGTTTCTAAAGGATCGTTGCCAAGAAGGGCCAATATGCTGATCCAGGTTATCTGACTAATCTATTCATGGACATGAAATAACCAAAGTGTGTTATCTTAAACAACAAGACCAAAGGTGTCGATGGGATCCCAAAAATCTAGGATTTGATCCAGAAAATTCGGTCTTCTCTTCGCCAGGCTAATCATCAGAGAAAACCGAGTTCAGATATTCTATCTACCTATCTATACCTCTATAAGCCATATCTATTTTGACGATACTGACCGAAACTTCCTGCTTTACTACTGCCAAATTTGCGGTTTCGCCCAAATTCCGAGCGAACTACTAGTCCAGCAAAAAAAGAAAAATTCAGAAATGAAGCAGGCGTATCTCCTTATCCCTATAAAGAAATCTAATCAACTTTAAATAAAATTTTGACTAAAAAAAAATGCAGGTACAACCGGATTCCAGACTAATTATATGTCCGGGTAAAAAATGATCATTATATACAGACTCAGCGTCTCTTCTTACCCATATATATATCATCTAATCAACTTCAGATAAAGCTTTTACTTTTAACATATTTTCCGGTTTTGGCCGGATTACAGGCGAACTGGTTTTCCGGCGAGAAAATGGTTTTCACCATCGGGTTCAGCATGTCTTCTTACCCATAAATCAAACTTTTAAACAACTTTCCGGTTTTGGCCGGATTCCGGACGAACTGCTTGTCCGGCGACAAAATGATTTTCACCATCATGCTCAGCATGTCTTCTTACCCCTAAATCAAACATTTAATCAACTTCAAATGAAACTTTTACTTTTAACCAACTTTCCGGTTTTTGCCGGATTCCGGACGAACTACTCGTCCAGCGAAAAAAATGGTTTTCATCATCGTGCTCAGCATGTCTTCTTACCCCTAAATCAAACATTTAATCAACTTCAAATGAAACTTTTACTTTTAACAAACTTTCCGGTTTTTGCCGGATTCCGGACGAACTACTTGTCCGGCGAGAAAATGATTGTCACCATCGTGCTCTGCATGTCATCTTATCCCATAATCCACTATCACATTAGCTGTATAAAAATATTTTTTTTGTCCCTTAAATGAACCCTCTCCCCTACCCCCAAATATAGGGCTACAGAGCCCCTCTACGAACTCGACCTTACCCTTGACCCAAACAATCCTCATACCAAGTTTCATCAAAATATCTCATTCCCTTCGAGAGTTATCGTGCTTACAGACGGATGGACGGACGGACAACTTTTGCGATGTCATAGGTATCCCTCCACTTACGTTTTGGGATCCCAAAAATTAAGTAGTGTTTTTGTTTTTCCATCTGATGCTGTAATGCCTCATAAGCAATGGTTTTTTCGAGGGGAGTCCTTATAGAACTCCTGGTTCCTTCAAACTGCATTCATTTGCCTACTTGATTGTGGTATTTTCATGTGTGACCTATTCAAATTGGTTGTTTCCAGGTCGTTAAACGCCGATGAAACTGCTGTGATGGAGCCAGCGAGTACAGACTCCACTGCCCTACCTAGTGGCAGCCAGGATTGTTCAGATATGCAGACAGGGAGTGTGCAAGGCATGAATGTTACCCAGCCCTCAGGACCAGCTGTTGTTAAATCTGAACCAGTTGAATTTCCAGAAGGCTCCTTACTTGAGCCTAGTTTATTAATTCCAAAAGTTGAAATGGAAGAAGGAAACACAGACATATTAGTGTCTAATGATGCTCTTCAGCAAGCAATAGTAAAGGATGCGACAACAGCAGCTGCAAAAGTTGTTCGAAAGGTCCAGAAGCGCAAGCCTCACACTCAATCTAAAGCGATACAGCCAGCTGTCAGTGGCAGTCCAAAAATTCTTCATGTGACTTTAAATCCTCAAGGTGAACTCCAGTATAGTGCTGTACCACCTACTCAAAACCAACAGATGATTTTTCAGAAGCTCGGAGTATCTAGTAGTTCTACCAATAGTTCAAACGGGATGAAATTCATGGTGACGTCCTCGTCACCCCAGGTAACGCAGTCTGAGTCTTTTTTTATCACACCAAATGCGAATGTGACTTCAGATGGCCAAATATACACCAGCCAGGGCTTTGCTACTGGCAGTTCAGCTGGAGGGTCTGGCATGCTGTATAATATAGTAACAAATTCAAATGCAGTGAGTGACGCTAAGATCGTGGTGAAAGGAGGACCGAATGGAGGAGTAGGGACAAACCAGTATCTACCTGTAGTCATAGGTAGCAGCACACTGCCTCAGTTAACGCCGGCGCCCAATTTAAGAAGAATCGAGCCTGCTGCAAGGATGCCAGTAATTTTTTCCAACCAAATAGCAAATAGGCCACTAATTTTGTCTAGAGCTCAAAACAAGCCCTTGATGATGTTACCACAGATCAAGCCCTACCCTCTGCCTGTTCACATGGTTTTATCGAAAGATGCACACCAGCCGAGACGAATCACTGTAGAGGGGAGACTAGAAGACTTTTCCCATTCAGATCCTCTAGCTGAAGTGATGACCTGTGAAGGAAATGGACCCAGCCAGCCAAAAATCCATTCTGCCAGGGTTCAAACCGGTTCTCTACCAGTTTTCCCTCCGACAGTGCAGGAGGATACTTTCATATCCTTTGGTCAGTTTGAGGATGTCACTAGGCCAACTGTGTCTGGCCTGCTTGGTGCAAAAACTCCATCGACAGCAAGGAAACAGCCAAGAAAGAAGAAACAACCAGCAAAACCTGCACCGGTCAAGAAGATTCTAACTGAGGAAGAAAAAGTGAAGCAGGCGGAAGAAAGGCGGAAAAGGCAATATGCCTCCTGGACAGAGACTGTAAAGGTTGAAGATTTGAAGGGTATTTTTAGTGACTCGGAAGAGTCGAAGAAAGGTGAAGTTTCGGATTTGGAAGTATTAAGCGCAGGTAGCGACTTCGAACCAGATGAGAAAATTGAGTCGTCAAGTGAAAGTGAAGAAGACGTTGAAATAAACGAGAGCGATGCGGAAGCTATCAATGAGGATGATCTGGTAAAGAAAGAGAAGAAGAACTACGGACGGAGACCAGAAGTAAAAGGTGGGTGTTAGGTGTTACATAAAATGAGACTCCCAGTTCATTAAAGCCCCGTTCGATTTAGCCTTGTCTTGGTCCTATTTCGGCCTTGTCAGCCAAATGACGTTTTATTTATTTGCTGTGTTGCCGTAATGCCGTTTTATTTTCACTGTCAGCAGACAATTGTCAGTGCCCTGTCAGACAAGACGCGATGGATGATGACTTGATCTAGGAGCAAGTCTAGGCCCTTCATTGGCTAGACTAGCCCAGTCATTCACCTTGAAAGGCTAGGGAAAGCGGCTTCAAACCTTGACGAGGAAGTTACAAGAACATAAATCGAGGCAAGGAGGTTAAATCGAGTGCGGCTGATGATGAGCGGGCAGAAGGAATGCTAGTTTTATACGTATACCTACTCTTGGAATTCCTGTTCCTTTTTCCTTAACTTGCTTTTTGTCAACGGGCAGTAAAAACTGACGGTTTTGCCTACAGTAGACGGGTATTCCCCCCCCCCCCCCCCCACTCCCGGATGCAAACACGGCAGAAAGTAGAAAATCTTATTAAAAACTGCAATACTCTATATCTATATACTCTATACTCTATACTCTCTATAAAAACACGCCATTGAACGTCTGGAAGACCGAGTAACGTCGCCCAAATCATGACTCAAATCCTGTGTCAACCAATAAACGGCGTTCGTTGGGGACAGCTGCGGTGACGCTTCGGGCTCTTCCGCTACGTACACGGTGAGTATTCATCGGCACGTATAGATAGTCATCGAGAGTATTTAGATCGCGAGCACTTTCCCCAGGAATTTCCCTAGACACGAGAGTTAAATGTAAACGCGTGTCGACGGCTCGCTGGCAGTTCTCCTCTAGCCCTATGTAGGCTGTACTTTTCCAAAAAATGCAGTACATTTTATTAACACTGTGTTTGGTTGGGGCTGGAGGGTTTCGGTATCCAGTGTTTTTTCGCCAGATGGTTTTGGTACGAAACCCACAGTATGTTGTGAACCGAAGAATATAATGAAACATAGACCAATTTTAAACAGGAAAACGTGAGCACAACTGATCTTTTGAGTAAGATACAAGTTACCATGCATCTGATACCACGGTAGCTGGATCTGCATTTTGTAGTTACTGAGGTTAATGAATTATCTGATACCATAGTGTGCTTTGCAAGAACGACAATTGCAGAATTTACGCTTTTACAAGTCATCCCAAAAGAAATACTGATATTCACACATATGACAGGTGCCAAATTCTTTCCCAACAATATAATTAAAATCTAGACCCTTGTGTTCGTGACGAAGAAAGTGAGATGATTTTTTTTTTGAATATCATGATTAGTTACCACGGTCCCGACCATGGTATCTGAATATCGTACCACGGAAATTGGCGAGACACCACACTAACTGCAAAAATGCCTTCTGACCGTGGTATCAGCAGGGTATCAGATACCATGGTATTTGTGAAAACGCAACTAAAGTTAGATCAAAGTCAAAAGCTTCAGTTTCTAATATTCTTCTATTTTCTCTCTCATTTGGTTTGCATACTTTCCTGATAAAAACATTCCGAAACACACTGTCTGAACTGAAACACTTGCTGCTGGCAGATATTAAGTTCTTATTATATCTTTTCCATTTGACCGTTTTTATAGGCAAAAGCAAAGCCAAGGTAGTTTTAAATTTGGAGAAGTGTTCGATGAAGCATAACGCTATTGTAGTTTTGCTAGGTACAAATCAGTTTTATAATTTTGCGAGACAATATTCGCGGGGTACAATTTATTTTTTCTTGTAACTGTCAAAGACGAAATCAAGGAGATTGATAAGGGAGGAAGAAAATTGTCGAGAAACCATGATAATATATGGAAGATTGCTGTGGATAACAATTGTAAAAAAGGAAGTATGCTTATACTTTCCTCGTTTCAGGCCCCGAATCGGCATTTACGCTCGATGTTGTCGCCAAAGTTCTACAGACCACGGTGGAGGAGCTGGATGCCGAAGCCTGGGAAAGAAAGATTAAGAACAACTTTGATGACAACATCTTGGAGGTGATTTAGTCTTTTTATCGTCACTATGACCTATCAGTACGATGTTAGGAAAACGATTGTCAGGAATTTCGGATTCTCTTACGCTTTAGTAACGCCTGTCAGTCTTGTGTAATGTTTCGTACACCGCAATCGAAAGACTTCCACCCCATGAATCTGAACAGTTATGAGTAGCCTACATAAGTAAATGGCTGATATAAGTTTCTGATATCGCCTTGTAAGCAGTCTGTCCCGTGCAGGTTATGAATGTCTTCTGTCGTTTTTATTTTCTTCATTCCTCGAAAGCTGTTCCTACATTTTACATCGGAAAGACTACGGCCAGAGAAAGAAAGTTGTGTTGGAATGAAGCGAAATCTGATTGGTGGATTAGGAGTATAAATAAATAAAAGAAACAAAAGAAAGAATATGTCAGTGGGTTCCGTCTTACAAGTTCTACTTTTTCTCCGGCAATAAGATGCGAAAAGTCGTAGAGTGAATCGAAAAAGGCGCTCACTGGTCAGTTAAACTTTCAGAAGTTTGCTAACACCTAGCACAGAAGCGCGCATCCTTACGTTAAAGCATCCTTATGTTAAAGCCCTACGTTTCATGTTTTTTTTATTACTCATTAAAAATCTTGAAACAGCGGTAATCCGACTAATGATTGTACGTCAACAATGTATACACTAAAATTATAATTTTTGAAACTGAATAACATATATAGCGCTAAATCACATATCTAATCACACTATGGCCCATAACTGGCCATTTTTCTGACAGGTCACGTAACTTGTTAATATAATTACAGTGATTAATATCACTTAATAACTCCTCTCACTTTAAAACTTTCTATAGTTTCAACAGCCAAACGATACCCGAATGCATGACCCAACGGGATTTAGGGATCCTGATCGATGGGGATCTGCGTTTCTCGCAACATTACAACCTTACCATGAAAAAGTGTAATAGAATCCTTGGTGTAATACGAAGAAACTTTACTTTTAAGCAGGATGGTTTGTTCTCACTTCTTTTCAAGTCGATGGTTCGCCCGATCATTGAATATGGCCACACCACAGTGCGGCCATATTACAATTGTGACATTGAGGCTTATGAAAAAATCCAACGAAGAGCTACGAAGTTCGTACCAGATCTGCGCGATCTCCCCTACCAAGTGAGATTAGCCAAGTTGTGCTTTCCCTCCATTGCATACAGATTTTTTAGAGGAGACCTGATTGAAACATTCAAATTAATCAATGGAAGTTATGACAATTTTGAAGTGACTGATTTAGTAAGATTCAGCATTAACCGTCATCATCGGGGGCACGCGTACAAGCTTACAAAGTCGAGATTCCACAAGGACGTTTTTAAGTGGGGTTTTGGCAACATAATTGTTGATCCTTGGAACAGCCTTACCGAAGATGTGGTTAATGCTGAATCGGTCAATAGTTTTAAGCGCATTGTTGATGAGATTTTTAACTCTGATCAGTTCGACTACTCAAAATTTCTTAAGAGTTATTTAGAAGCGAAAGCCTTTTCTCTTGCTTTGTATTATTATTATTAATCTAAGTGTCAACATTCGTAATATTTACATTTAATAACAACTAAGCTAAAATAACCAAAATATAGATCACCTTAAAATCTAAGGGAAAATATTATTAATCAACTGTAAATCATTGTTAAAAAAAGAACTTGACAAAAGAAGGGACAAAACTATTTTGGTACCGAGTTTGGAAACATGCAACCGGTTGTAGCCTTTGTACTGGCCGAGGCACTGACCGGGTATATTTAGGCGAGGGGTTGCCAGAGTTTCTAATGAGATCATAAAGAAGGGAGGAATAGGGAAGTTTTGGAGATCGGATGAATGAAAAGTAAACATGTAGTACAGGCGTGTTGTCGTCGTTCCCCGAGGACTTCACTTCAGGAGTCCCCGCGTTTTTGTTTGTCCCGGAGACTCACTCTCCGTGTTCTCGCGAGTCCCCACGGACGGGGAATGCTCCGGTTATCATCGCCATCATCAAAAAGGACTCCCTTTCAGATTCGGAGCGAATAATTTTTGCTGGTGTTGGTGATATGTAAAATAAATTAAAAACAATCAGAATAAACAAAACAAAAGTAAAAGTTGATCCAGACTAATTTCGTCAACTGCATATTTGTTTTCGAACAAATCGGTTTTGGAAGCGTTGCCCGTGCTCTCGCTGTTTTCTGTAAGCCGAGTCGGCGTAGAGTGGCTCCCTCTATTCTCGCCGTTTCCTTCGGTTACCCGAGGAGTCCTGGGGGAACGTCGAGAATACGATTCAGGTGTTTGGGTAGCGTCAATTTGTTTAGAGATGAGACTTGAATTTCACGAAAATATAACAACAAACAACCCTCGCTTGCGCATTGGGTATTTTTTTTTTCGGGTTGATCTTGCCGAGTGTCGGTGGGTTTGTGGGGCGGGTTCCCGTCTGGTGGTGAGTCATGGAATTATTAACATTTATTTATATAATTAGTTATAGGTAAAATATGTTTGTTATATATTGTACCGGGTTTTTGTCAATCGACCTTGTGTCTCCTGCTTGACCCTATTTATTTTGATTTTATACACAAGTGTAAATTAAACCTTGAACCTTGAACCTTGAAATCTTCCACACATTTATGATGAGATTAAAAGTTTGAACGAAAAGGGCTTAGACCCGACAGTCTTGTTATATATCACGTATTCACGTAAATAGGCATGAAAACCCGATAAAATGCGTTACTCCGATTGTCCGCTGTTTGCAGATAATGGATTTCATCGAACGAACTTAATCTTTCGGATGTATGGCACGTATGTGCGACTGTCCCTGTATACTACTTGAAATATTTACTAACTACAAAGGTAAGCAACTCCCGAAAAAATAAGCCGGTACTTATCGTCTTTAATATGCAAATACAGGCTTGTTTTCAAATTCAAAATTTCTGTGTTTGGATAAATTTGGGATTGCCGTGCTAGCAGCAGAAATTCTTAGTGGCATTACTATAGAGCCTCGGAAGAAAAAAAAAACAACAAAAAAACTTCCTTTGATAGACCAAAATGTTTCAGTGGGTTCAAATATCAGATGTAAAAATAAGTTGCCTTTTCAGTTAAACTTTAATAGAAGGATACGTATTCTTGAACGTTATCAAACTTATAGCTTCATGCTAACCCAAAAGTAAAGTGACATTCACCCATAATCCGATAAGGTTTTCCATGCGTAAATACAGATGGGAAAACCTACCGCAGGCGTTAAAGTTTCAAAGCAAGCACGGAAACTCGAATCCAGTTGCGAAAATCGGACTGTTTTGTATATATCTTAAAGTTTAATTGAAAAGCCAACTTAATTTTGTATCATTTAACTGACTACACTGTATTCTTCGATTATGTCAAGGGACTTTTTTTTTTCACTATTTGCTTCAGTATGAAGGATGTGGCCGTCGTCACAACGCAAAATTCAACTGTCGCCGAAATTTTGAATTTCAATACAAACGCGTCTTTTCAGTGGTCAGTGATCAGCTCCAGGAAGGCGTGAACATTTATTCTTCCTAAATCGTTTTCGTCAATCATACAACACAGATACAAGCGCATACAGGTACCACAAATCCGACAGGGAAATTCTATTATCTGAAAATGTATTATTCGTGAATAGCCGAACAACGAAGTAATGCGTTTTCATCGGGTCTTCAAGCCTAGGTAAGTCAATTAGTCTTGGCTAGCTAGATTGTCCGATTACATCCGTTTTCGGTTAAACATTTTTCGGTTGAAATCTTGAAATTCATAGTTTCTGCTCCGATGTTCTGAAATAGCTGATCACTTTACAACCTTAGTGAAAATTACACACGGCTACGGCTGTTTTTAGCCTCTTTCATTGTCTCTTGCGTTGGACGATAATCTCGGTAAAATTTGCATGACAGGTCTCCGGACGAAGGCCCCTCAGAAATAATGTTCGGGCGCATGCTACGTTACGTAATGAGAACAAACTGGGAAAGCGTAATAATTAGCGCTTTTACAATAGAGGACATAGGATACAGTTATGAAGTGGAGTGAGAAGCCCAAAAAAAATCTCATATTTTTCAGGAATTGATCACCTTGGGTTCCGGTAAAAGACGGTACAAGTGTTTCAAATGTGAGGACCAGATTCATGGTACCGTGGAAGATGTGGCTTCTCACATGAAAGTCAAGCACGATCTGGGGCTAATGTTCGGATGCCTGCTCTGCCCTTTGGGGAGATCTACTGAGAAAGCTTTGAAGTACCATGAGCGGTTACATGTTCACTACAACCCTAAAGCAGCGTAAGTCCTTTTTTAATGATAAATATATATGCTTTCTAAAAGGGGTACTCTTTTTCAGAATGGGGGGGATGAGCTACTTTTAGGTATCCTTAAGTCTACAAATGCTAGGCCTATAGTGTGTGTTTGGCAACATGATAGGAAAAGTTATTAGTTTAGCAGAAAGTCGGTAGGATATTAAGTTAAGAATGTGAGGTTGTTTGTTATTTGAGATTGTTGTTTGTTTTGTTTTTCTGTATATGGCTTAATCGCTTTCAAATACAGATATTATATATATGCTTGATTTATCAAAAAATGTACAAGGTGTAAGGGAAGTAAAAGGAAAAACAATACAAGTAACAATCAACATATAGACTAGATTACCAACTGGACCTAACAAATTCATGGAAAAGATCATGTATAGATGATGGGCTGGATGAATAGATGCTTTTGGTACAGAAGACGATGTCCAATGATCTTGCACACCGAACCTATGAACTAACTTACGGACATGAACGAGGGAGATACAGTAAAAATGTACAGTGCATATAGAAGAGGACGTCGTCTTCCAATCTTTAATCTTTTTTGTTTTGTTTTTGAATGTGGTAAACATCAATCACACCAGCCCGGGTAGTATGATGTTTAGCGCCTGCTATATCAGCATTTTTTTTTTTGACATTTAATAATGATTTCTCAACTTTCTCGTTTCTCAGCATTATTAATTAACAGAGAAAATTAGGAATTGCGTAGGCTACTCGATCGATCAAATACCGCAAATTCCTTGCCTGTAAATAGAATCGTTTGAGTATGAAGTAACCTAAAGGGACAAAAAACTATGAGAAAATGAAGTTGAACTAACAGACCTATCCAAAAATGAGGAGGGCTACTGGTGTTTTCTGATATTGCTATGTTTTTTGTTTTTTTGTTAGTCAAAGCTAGGAGCTTCCAAGTCCCAACATTATTTCAAGACCCTTATTGCCCCTTTAACTGCGCTTACCATCAACTAATTCAGAAAAAGGCTCGGTCTTCGGTTCCAATGGAAGTGGGGTTCCATTCAAAAAATGCACTCAGCTAAAGGCAAAAAAAGGTTTGAATGCCCTCCGTTATAGGCTATATGACAAACTTACGAAAACAAATTCTTCCGTTCTTGTGTGTAGCGGATAATTGAATGTGCAGGTTTTAATACTCTTTGTTGTGTAATGAAACTTTTTTATTAACATTTTTGGACGGTAAGATTAAAATAGAAGAGGTTTGCAAGCGGAAGACGACTGTTTGAGATTCCACTGTTACGACTGTCCGGATTAAACCGTATTTTTTTTTTTTTCAGGTGCACCATCTGCGACGCCTACCACCTAATTGCGCTTACAAAGATGCCAGAGGAAGTCAAAGATATTGATTGGCGTGCCATTCACGCCCAGCACCATCCGCCCATTGAAGACATAGCCGCTTTGCCACCTGACCAGCAGATCAGGGCAGCTTGCAAGTGTGTCACGTGCGAACACCAGTAAGATTATACTTTGTATCAGGTGTTCTGAATTGGAGGGTGTGTACCAGTCAACCACAAGTCCCTGATTTGTGGGTAGTCTGTGCCAAACGCTGGGTACATCTAGCGTTGGGCATAGTCTATGCCTAGCGCTGGATACCTTGTGTTACCCTAACCCTGACCTAAATCACCATAGATTATTCATGATTGGTCGATATCTGAGCTTCACAGTATTTAATTGGCGTAGAGTATAAAAAAAAAATCAGGTAGACGGGTGTGTACACCGGCTTCCAAGTTGGTCTTCTTCTTCAGAACGGCGATTTCACTGTTAACTCGGGAATGTGTAGGACTTCGACTAACTAACTACTACCTTGAATTTTATTAAATCAAAGGAGTGAAATAAGGGTTTTCAACCCTTTTAAAACACTCTCGTGATTTAACTTTTCTCTCGTCTTGCTCACCACAGAACCAGAGGCGTTTATCATCAAAATGGATGGGAAGGGAAGGGGCGAGTGTCAAGGTCTCTGGCGACTGGCTATTGTTATTTTCTACCGACTTTCGTAAAGCAGGTGACAGTATTTAAAAAAAAAATATCTGTCAAAAAATCGTGGCGTTTCGTGCTGACTCTTTTTTATTACCGGCTGACCGACAGCATTGGAGGGGGGGGGGGGGGGGGGGGGGGGGTGTTAATTTCAGACCCAAAAGGAAAATAGTTGTATGGAAGTTTGGCTAGTTTCCGGTGAAAGATTCTTGTGTTTCCCAGTCAAATGTCCATGCTTCGTCTCTGCACTAAGCGCCTAGACGGCATTAGAAGACGTCCATCGACTCTGCAGCAACCGTGTCTCCTTAAGGTTGTTCAACAGATTCACCGTCCGGTTTGTGAAAAAGTTGCATCTTGCTCCTAAGCTTGAATGGAATGTCCTACCTCTCCTAGGGGAGTCATCGGCTTCACAACATTTCTTCCCAGTGCCCCTTAACCTTAGATAGACGAGGAGTGGATATGAACTTAGGTAGGAGATGAGTGGTTTGTTAGGGTGATGAAGCATGAATACTTTACGGAAGTTCGCCAGTTGGGAAGATTCCCTAAAGTTTAACCGAAAAGGGCCGAGATAGGACAGTGCAATTGCCCCTCACTTGTTCACTTAAAGGACCTGTCTTACCGATAATACCAACGCAACCTACTTCCATAATCACTCCATATTTTTCTAAACCCGTAGACCCAATTTCGTACGTTGCACTAATCCCTCTGATAAAACCAGGCTGATTTTCTCACTTGCGGTGTTTTGCTACCTTCGATGTGTATCACGCTGTCGACGGTTGTCAGCGAGAAGTTTTTCCATCAGTAAAACCGATTATGCAAATTTTTTCCCTGTGTTCACTATAAGTCAACGGGTCTCAGAAAAAGGCTTAAAACAGCCAAAACCATGGGTTATTTTTTTAAAGCAGAGCCTAGTTTTAAAGTATTCAAGTATTTGAATACTGAAGTTGAAGAGTAAATAGTGCAAGGGGTCCTTTAAAGATGCTTGAAGATCCCATGAAAATGTTTTTTTCGTTCCTCAGCTATTCACGATCAATTAATTTTTAAATAGTGCAATTTTCTTGTCGGATTGGTGTTACCTCTAGACGCTTGTACCTATGTTGTACGCTTGGCAAAGACGGTTTCTGAAAAATAAGTGTTCACGCAGTGAGCTACCGTCCGCAAGCTGATCACCGGCAACTGAAAAGCCCCAATTGTATTGAGATTCCTATTTTCCGCGTCATAGTAGAATTTTGCGATTTAAGGATGGCCGTAGATAAATTGACCGTCATACTGGAGCAAATAGGCCTAGTGGAAAACAACAAAAGAATCCCTTAACAGAATCCAAATAATGCAATGTATTCAGTTGAGACAAAAATACGTTGGCTTTTCAGTTCGAAGA
Source organism: Branchinecta lynchi (assembly GCA_023053575.1). NCBI lineage: Eukaryota > Metazoa > Arthropoda > Branchiopoda > Anostraca > Branchinectidae > Branchinecta > Branchinecta lynchi. The sequence continues at coordinate 15,582,132 of JAKZAP010000010.1, read as the reverse complement.
AGCATCGAGGGGTTTATTTAGTTTGGATTTGAAAAATAGACAAGGTCTTTCGTTTGTTTTCTTTTCGTATTGTATTGCAGTGGCCCTCGGGCTTTCGTGCAAATCTGTCATATATATCATATCGTGTATCAAGTGCAAAGTGGCATACACGCAATTCAGTATCGAGCAGTCTTTAATTTTTTGTTTTACTTTGTAGCCCAAAGAGACTTCACAGATCGTTTAGTCAGCACGTTTACGTGTGGCACGTTAACGTGGAGATGGTCTGCGATCTTTGTGGCGACGTCATGAATTTCTGGAAGTTGACACACAGGCATAAGCCTGGCTGCGAAATTAAACACAGAAAAGGACCGTTTACTTGCCAGAAGTGCGGAGTCCAGTAAGTATAGATGCCTGTTAGTTATAAGTTAAATCGCGTTAATACACCTATCCCTTACCTTAGACCTTACCTTAGTTCCTACTGGACCTCCAGATGCGCCCAGGGCGTCAAGAAGAGTCTCCAGTAGTCTCTGAATGTCTTCCCACTCCGGGCATATTGAGGCATGAAAAATACACTTCGTCGTACGTACAACAACGACCTGCGGCAATTTCATGCCTTTACACCTATCCAGAATAGTTAAATACCTGTTGCACAAATAGTATACTAATACTTCCTTAATCGTTTTATTATTATTATACCCAAATACTCGTATTTTACACGCTACGTTCTAAATTCCCTACCGACGCCACTCATTTTAGACTTTACTGTTTCGCCACTTTTGATGCGTAGTTCTTTGCTGGAAGCTCAGTCGTCAGAAAAATATGTTTCCCTGTTGTCGCTAGAACTCGACGGGAATGGCGTGCGTCTAAACCGTGCAGAATCTTTTGAAAAGAGGGCCTAATTTAAAAGCATTCAACTATTCTGAAATATTAGAACATAAGCAGGAAATACTGCGAGGGGTCCTTTAAGTATTCCTTCAGCCACCGACTTCAGATACTGCCCCGGCGATTTTGTTGGCGGAGTAAGATTTTTGAGTCTTTGATCGTTCTTGCTTCTCATGGTAGTATAGGGCCTGAAGAAGGTGTGCTGTAGTCTGGAAGGATGGTCATCGCCGAAACGCGTGTCGTCCTTACGAAAGTTTTTCAGAAACAAGTTAAGAACAAAATCATTACGTGACACATATGAACTGTATCAGAAACAAGACCAAAGGTTCCGATGGGATCCCAAAAATTCAATATCTGATCCAGACAACTGGGTCTTGTCTTAGCCAGATCCAGTCATCGCTAGGCTCCTTGAACATTTTTACGATTAAAATTCAGAAAAAGATTAAGGCCAAATAGCTAATCATCTGAGAAAACCAAGTTCAGATTTGGATTCAGCTTGTGTGTTTACCCCTATAAGTCCTATCTGTTTTGACGAAAACTTCCTGCCACTTCTGCCAATTTCCCGGTTTCGGCCGAACTCCAGAACTACTTGTTCTGAAAAAAAGAAAGCTCAAAAACGAACTCAGGGTATGTTCTTTCCCCAATAATGAACATCTAATCAACTTCAAATAAAAATTTACCTTATAACAAATTTTCCGACTCCAGCCGGATTCCGGTTGAACTATATGTCCGAGTAAAATATGAGTATCACACGGATTCAGCATCTCTTCTTACCCCCAAATCGGTTATCTAATAAACCAGTAACGTAACTTCTAACAATTTTCCGGTTTTGGCCGGATTCCGGGCGAACTACATGTCCGGGTAGAAAATTGTTTTCACATAAGTGTTCAGCGTGTCTTCTGGCCTTAAATCAAACATTTAATCAACTCCAAATACAAAATTTTAATTTTAACGAACTTTCCGGTTTGGGCTTCCTGGGCGAACTACTTGTCCGTCGAGAAAATGGTTTTCACCATCGTCTTCAGCATGTCTTCCTACCGCTAAATCGAATATCTAATCAACTTCAAATAAAACTTTTACTTTTAACAAACTTTCCGGTTTCGGCCGGATTCCGGGCAAACTATTTGTCCGATGACAAAATGGTTTTCACCATCGTGTTCAGCATGTCTTCTTACCCCATAATCGACATTCACATTAGCTGTTTCAAAATATTTTGTTTGCCCCTTAATTTCAACCCCCTCCCCTAAATGTTGGTCTACAAAGCCCATCTACGAACTTGACTGGTCCGACGACCCAAAGAATCCTCACACCAAGTTACATCAAAATATCCCATTCCCTTCGAGAGTTATCGTGCTTACAGACGGACAGACGGACAACTTTTGCGATGTCATAGGTATCCCTCCACTTACGTTTTGGGATCCCAAAAACGACCTTTTCGAAAATGTACCCCGATCGAGAAAAGGGAGGCCCAAGCGACTTCACTGGAGTAGCTTACGACCAAGTACACTCACCCCTACCTTTTGAAAGATGTATGAAAGTTTTCGACCGATTGGTTGTTCGGGAACCTTGAGGAAAGGTCCACCTCACACTATCCTGTGAGTCTACTTGACTCGGAAACCGCGGTACGTCGTTAGATCTTTTATTTGATCTTCACAAGCTTTTGATCGTATGGACCATAATATTCTTGTAGAAAAGTTGTTTTTCTTAGTTTAAAGTTAGTCCTTTTTTGGGATCCCAAAAGTGGAGGGATACCTATGACATCGCAAAAGTTGTCCGTCCCTCCGTCTATTAGCACGATAACTCTCGAAGGGGATGAGATATTTTGATCAAACTTGGCATGAGGACTCTTTAGATCAAAGTACAGGTCAAGTTCGAAGATGGGCTATGTAGCTCTATATTTAGGGGTGGGGGAGGAGTTTGAAATTAAGGGGAACAAAATATATTTTTTAAAAGCTAATGAAATAGTCGAATTAGGGATAACTAGACATGCTTAATCCGAATATGAAATGTATTTGCTCGCCGGACAAATAGTTCACCTGGAATCCGGCAAAACCCGGAAAGTTTGTGAAAAGTAAAAGTTTAATATGAAGTTGATTGGAGGATCGATTTAGGGGCAAGGAAACGTGCTGAGTCCGAATATGAAAATTATTTTCTCGCCGGACAATTAGTTCGGCCGGTATCCGGCAAAAACCGGAGAATTTTTTTAAAGTAAAAGTTTTATTTAAATTTGATAAGATGTCGATTTGCGGGATAGTAGACATGCTGCATTCGCAATCGCTCGGAATCCGGCTGAAACCGGACAATTTGTTAAAAGTAAAAGTTTAATTTGAAGTTGATTAGAGGTTGGATGTAGGATATAATAGGATATTATCAGAGAATTCAGTTAATAATTTCCTGTCATGTCTGAGAAATAAATCCTGGAAAACATTGTATGACATGTCAGACGGAAACGAAATGGCGGAATACTTGATGAATGAATTATTTAGTATTTACTTGGCTAATTTTCCTCTTAAAAAAGTTAGTAAGCGTGATAATGATAAACCGTGGATTGACCAGTCATTGAAAAATTTGATTAAGCTGAAATGCCAGTTGTTTCGAGATGGTTTCACTGATCAGGCAAAACAACTCCGTAACAAAATTGTTACTATATTGAGTCGAAGACGCAAGAAATACGGGAAATCTGTTGTAAATTCTCTTTTTGGATCGGTTCTAACTTCAAAGAAATTTCATGAGAAGCTGCAAAATCTTAGCGGGAAGCAGAGGCCCACCGTGAACCTTTGCGATGATCTGGGTGACCCTGTTTCCGTTGATCAAATGAACAAATTCTTTGCCGATATTTGTAATTCGTTACCTCCCTTGACTGATAAGCCCCTTGAGCCTAGTATTACTGATATACCGACCATTACTCCTGCTATGGTTGAGGAAAAAATCTACGACTGAACCCGAACTGTTCTCACGTTAACAATGAGATTCCAATTAGGTTACTGATACAATGCGCATTTCTAATCTCTAGACCCATCGCAGCAGTTTTTAATCAATGTCTTCTTCAATGTATATGTCCTAAGTGTTTCAAAATTGCTGAGGTTACTCCAATACCGAAGAAAACCAACCCCTCTAGCCTTGATGATATGCGACCTATATCGAAGACTTCTGCATTGGCCAAGCTACTGAAAGTTTTATGTATGATTGGCTTCTTTCTGAAGTATGTGACAATTTTGACCCCAATCAGTTTGGTTTTAGGCAAGGTATTAGCACCTCACATTACTTGGTTAGCCTGATTCATGACATACTAACTGCTCTTGAGGAAGATGATTCGTTTATTGACCTAATCCTCGCTGACCAAAAAAAAGCTTTCGATCTCCTGGATCACGCGGTTGCTTTGGAAGCCATTTCTGAAATGGGTGCAAGTCAATTTTCTCAGTGTATGATTGCCAGTTTTCTCTCAGACCGGAGCCAAGTTGTTAAACTGAATGGTTCCGTCTCCGCAGTTGAAACAATCACTTGCGGTACCCCCCAAGGTACTAAGTTGGGTCCTCTGATTTTTCTTTGTTCTGTAAATAATGTTGCTAAAGATTTCCTTCATAGGTACAAATTTGCAGATGATCTCTCCCTTCTCGTTATTTCTAAGCTTTCTTTCACACTTCCGAACAGTTCACATCCGGTACAAGACTCCATCACTTCCCTTAAAACTCAACTGTCAAGCAAGAAAATGCAAATTAATGACAGTAAGTCTTCGGTTATGCGGTTTAGCAGACTGAGAAGAGAAACTGCTGAATATCCATCGTCATTCAGGCAGCGTGAATCCGTTAAATTGCTTGGGGTAATAATCGATGATGATCTGAAATGGAATTCTCATGTTGACAATATTATCCGTAAAACCAACTTTTTAATTAAATCCCTCTCGACCCTTAAATCTTTCGGTTTGGATACTAAATGCCTCCTCTGTTATTTTAAAACTTATATCCGTCCTCATTTAGAATATGCTTCACCGGTTTGGCATTCTTCTCTTTCTGCAGAGCTCTCTGATCAAGTTCAAGGTTCAAGGTTCAAGGTTTTTTTATTCTTACTTTATATAATACATAAACATTAACAATACTGTACTCTGCACTTACAATTATTTCAGGGTTTGAACCGGAGAGAAGAAAATCATCGAATGGTTCAGACCCTTCCATAAAAGAAAATCAATAAAACGAAATCGACCCAACGCTGAGTAGAAAGATCACCGCACGACAACGCCAGCACGAAGCGAAATCATTCCAAACAAAAACAACAACAAAAATGAAGGATGGGTGACTGAAAACCAGTATCACTAGAGGAAAACACACAAATAAACATGAAAAACAACCAATCTCTAACTGTTAATTATCCATTCTTAAACTTGTTAATGAGAATTTGAGACAGCTGTTTTTTTATACTTTCAAGGGATTTTGTAGAATCAATTTTAGGAAATAAGATTTGCCATGAATTCAAAACTGAATAAGATGGAGAAAAACGAGACCTCTCTGAAGCTACTCTTTGACTTCGGATCTTCCATTTATGACGGTTATCGTACTGGTGCTTTAGTGGGCAAGGAAAGAAATCATTTGAATGGAAATATGATGGAAGCTGGCAACGGTCATACTTTGTTTTAAATAGGAATGACGCAAAGTTAAATAGTTCAGAAACGGGCAAAATATTGATCAGAATATACATGGTTTCTGTTCGACTTACCCCAGGAAGTGATGACGGTGATGGTAAAAAAGTTCGCAAAATCTTTAAAGCACGGTTTTGTAAAATCTGTAATGGTTTAAGATGAGTTTTAAATGTAGCCAGATATATTAAAGGGCAATAAGTGAGATGCGAATGAACAAGAGCAAAATAAATTAGCCGAAGAATTTCATAAGGAAAAAAATTCTTGAGCCTATTCATTACTCCCACACCCTGAGCCAATTTAATTCTTAGCCTGTTACAATGTTCATTATATGATAAATGTTCATCAATATAAATTCTCGCCTGGAAAATGTCCAAAAGAGAGCCATGAGAATCATTCTCGGTGAGCATAATATTACATACGAAGAGGCTCTCATTAAACTTGACATTGCTAAATTATCTGTACGTAGAAATACTCTTTCAAACAATTTTGGAGCTAAGATAACGTGTTGTCCCCAGATGACCCATCTATTCCCCCCTCCACTCCCGTCTTCCGTGCGTCGGTCCGAGAGGAATACTGGCAATAAGTTTTCCCCATATCCCGCTAATTCTTCTACCCAATTTTTACGTAGTTTCATTCCGTCATTTATTTCTGGTAATTTCTTGTAAGTGTATTAGTTAATTTGTTTCTTGTGTGTCTGTGTATTTTGTAAATTTGTATTCCTTTTCTAGCTTTTAGCTATTCGGATTAAACTTGATTGATTGATTGAAAAAAAAAAAAAAATATAAGGTTTGAAGCCAAGCTGACTACGAAAGAAATAGAAAACCGTGACTTTCGGGGTTTTTTTTTATTGATCAGCTAATTATCCCTCTAGGATGATGTGCGAGGGATAAATCTAAATTCGGATATTTCGGTTGCACTTCGGCGAACCGTCCTTAGCGAAAAACAAACAACTAAATCATAAAATACAACACAATACCAACAGAAAAGTGATGCGGAACCAACAAAACATACAACGATATTTAACTAAAAACCAAAAGAACGATGCTGATTGAAACGACAAACAAATTCAAATAAAATAACGAATATTAAAATGTGTGAGTTAAAAGTGTGTACGTACAAATCTGTGAATATTTTACAGTTCTGAATTCTGTGTCTATTTACAATTTACCAATTCCCTGGGAAAGCGCAGAAGCTTTCACCCAGCTATTATATGATCTTTCGCTTTACCCATCACTGTACAAATAGTTTCACAGGACTGGAAATTATTATTCTTGGTACTTCGGGCTCTGTTTTGAGTACACTTACCGTATCGAGAACATTCAGAAAAGGGCCTTCATGACTATTATCGGTGAGGGTAAGATGCCTTACAATTACCTACTAAAAAGTTTCAAGGTGGCTACCCTGGAAAAGAGGCGAACCCATCTTAGCATCAATTTCGATATTAAAACCCTCTCTTTTCCCCGACTACGTAATATTCTTCTTCCCCCTTATTTCCCTATACGTATAAGTTCGTTCTAGAGAATCCCAAAAAATCCGCAAACCAACACCTCTGCATGAGATGTGTAGAAGGAGTTTTGTTCCAACAGTTGGTGAGTTGTATAATAACCGATAAGTTAGTCCTTTTTTGGTGACAAAACTGTAGAGGGATATAACTATATTTTATTTATTTATCAGGTCAAAGTCGGCGGTAACGCTGGGATAGCTACTTTTGAGAATAAAATCCATTATATCAGTATTTGATAGCGCAAAACGGATACGTCAGCTGAATTTTATTTAGAACTTGAGCGGCTTTGAGCCTGAAGAGTACCCTTGCCAAGAAGGGTCGAAATATAGCTCTAATAAAATTCAGCTGACGTTTCCTTTTTGTACTATCAAATATGATTCGCAGTCAGCTTGGGCTGAAGGAATATTTATTATATCTATTCTAGATACCTCTGTAACTGGATCTGCGTATTGTAGTTCTTGCAGCTACCACTTACCGTTGTTTCCTGCAATTGCCGAGTTTGAGGTTTTAAACCCAAAGATACTGGTATCTATTCGATCTATTCGCATTACTAGCTCCAAAGTTCTTTCCCCACAACTTGACAAAAACCTAGGCTCTTGTGTCAGTGATGATGTAAGTGAGACACATTTTTCAAATACCACTGTCGGTTACTACGGTCGGGAGCGGAGTATCGAAAATCAGCTACCACGGGAACTACTAAACGACTTCAGACCGTGGTGTCAGATATCATAGTATCTGCTTTTTAAATGTTGCACCACCACCTTGGCAGATGGGAAGGTTAATATGTCTTGCAATAAGCTTTCACTGATCTTTTTTTAGGATGCAAACTTACGGACATTTCATCAGCCACGACTGTAGTGGTAAACATGACTGCCAGATCTGCGGTGCCAAGTTTACAGTCGCCTCAACGCTGAAAAGACATACGAACAATGTTCATAATAATATCCGGAAGTATACATGCCAGTTTTGTGGGAAAAGCTTCCAAGAACCAATGGTGCTCGAGGTTAGTATTATTTTCTTCAGCTTTGCATGCCGAGGTCAGACATTGTCACAACCACCTTATTTGAAGGATTTGATGTTAAGGCCGTCTACCGATTGATTTTCGACAGTTTTCAACTTGATATGAGATGAATTTAATCTTTAGTTAGAGCAACACATTTCCTGGTCGAGTATTTGGATGTGTGGAACGCTGTTAGGCGTCATTAACCCGTTCCATCGATAGCTTTCTAACATGATCAGTGATGCAACTCATGTCCAGCGAAATATCAGGAAATTTGCACCTCCAGCCTACTCTGTAAAAAAAAATCTTGCAGTATTTGCTACTGGGATCAATGTTGTCTCTGAAAATATAATCTTGTCTCTAATTCGGATTAATCTTATCTCAGTAGATAAGATTAATTCCAGTAGTAGGATACTGCAGTTAACTTTAATCCTTACTCGGAGGAACTTTACAGTGAATACGCACGGCAGTTGTGTAAGCTGTCAGTTTCCTCTCGTTTCCCAGCTAAGTCGATTCTGGGCGCGTTCGCATTAGTCCTGGTACTTCTTGGTTTTTACTAACTAGTCTAAGGCGTCTCCTCTATAATGAGTCTTTTGGTCTCCATTTCGCTTGACTTCCTACTAGCATAACAAATTTATCGTGTGAATCGTGTCTAACTTTTGCGACTGAATCTGATATTTCAGAACTGGGTCCATGTGTACCAGCAAAGCATTGCTCCACATAGTAAGGAGGTTATGCGAAAGAAATATGTATAGCTAGAGACAGGGACGAACGAGTCCGAATCCAGATTTGAAGTGTCTGGTTGACTCGGATGGCAGAATCCGATTCCGAGTCAGCAATATCTCGTCGCTTGAATTTTGACCTGATCCTTCCATTGTTGAAAGGATTACCGCATGGTAGGCCAGAGCAAAATAACGCTAGCGAGTAGGGCCAAGACCTGGAAAAGTGACACACGCTCGAACAGCAACGATACTAGCACCACTAGCGATAGTGAATGAATAAAATTTATTTTCCATTTTTAAGACACAAGTCACAAATGGAGTATGAAAGAAAAGAAAGAAAAAAAGACAAGAAGACACAGCATGTAACACATGGATTTTGATACTCTTATTTACACATGGGGCAACATAGCCCTATCCAAAGTATGGCTAGCGTCAAGAGAATGAATAAAACCTCTAATTCGCTCAAATACTGCAATAAACGGTTCGGTTACATTGTACTTTGCCGACAATCTAGAATTACGGGCCCAACGGAAGTAGTCCTAGAAGATATTTGCAATACCTATAAAATGTGGAACGAATGCATTATTTATCTTTCATAGTCTGTAGAATGACGACAGCGCTAGTATGTGCGGCATAGCTAATGCGGAATATAGCCGGGCCAGTATGTGTCTATTGTAACGACGCTTCGAAGTAATGAGTATTCCTATGCTTTTCTAGCCTTTTCCGCAAAAAAACGATACAAGACAAGAACGCGTTGTTTTCATGTCCGACCCAATAGGCAGACCAAGGTACACAATCGAAGGTGAAGGTTGAAGAATTTGATCCCCGAAGCATATATCAATTGTCTCTGTATCAGGCTTTTGGTTGAAGAAGACAACCTCGCTCTTATTCGGGTTAAATGATAAACCAATACACTCATATTCTTCGCTTGGAACCCGAAAATTTCCTTCAACATACGCAACCGACCGGCTCAAGTTCAGCACATCATCTACGTAATTTAATAGCGACAAGTCCACACCTTCATACACATAACTCATTCTTACAGGTCTTTGTGCCTCAACTACACTGTTACAATATATAAGAGGGGAAGAAATAGCACCCTGGTGTATGCCTTTTTTAACGGGCAACGTCCGACTCGACAAAATGGGACCCCTGTGCGTCGATAATTTAATCTTCGCCCTTATTAGCTTCCGAAACATATTTCGATAAGTAACAATTACTGAGGCATTACCACCGCCCTTCAAACCGCTCAGTAGCAGTTGTGCGTGGAACCCGGAATCAAAAGCTCGCCGAGTGTCGTGGCTAGGGAGAGCCAGTTTTTCGGCAAAATTAGTCCCTAATAAAACCGAATCAGCCGTGCACCAGCGCTGGCCTCCGATAACTTCATATTATGAACAAAGCAAAAAAAGACAAAACAACCACTGTTTCATTAATTTGAGCAGAGCGCATGTTAGCTTTACTACAAATTTCTAAACCACAAGTTTATCTCGCTTTAAATGCCGCAAGCGTAGTGGGCAGCGCTATGAGTGTGGCCCGTTTGCGAAGGATGGAAAGCATATGTCGTGGCGCTACTCCCTAGTGTTTATTTTGCTATGGGGTAGGTGAAGCTGAGGTTTCTTCGGTGTGGGCGGAAGACATTCTGTCACCATAAGTAGTCGAATACTAGCCACAGGTGTCTGGGTCGCTGTGTTCTACTCGCAGAAGTAGAACAACGCTCTCACGTCACGTAGGCCAGAGAGCATCACCTTGGCACTAACATATATATCACCGCCGGAGCCCTGCATCTTCAGACTAGATCAGATTCGCGTATACTCTACAGCTCTCTGGCCTACACGACGTGAGAGCGTTGTTCTACTTCTGAACAGCAGGAGCAGTCAGGAAACGGGATATAAGGGACAAGAAAATATTATATATAAAATAAATTTGATTTATGACCCACCAAATGCACAAGGGACAGTGGAGTAAAAGGAAAAAAAAGCTAGTTACAGACCGTTGCAACTTTTATGTTTTAGGACCACATAAATACGCACACTGGCGAAAAACCGTACCAGTGTCTTGCCTGTGGAACGCGACACACCTCGAAAGCGGGTCTAGCCATGCACCTTAGGTCGCGCCATAATCTCACCACGAAAGAAATGAAGGTGAAATACAAAGACTGCCCAATTCCGGAAGAACCTCCCGAAGAACCAAGAGAAAGGAAGGGAATAAAAGTCGAAAGACAGGAAACTCCATCCAATCTGTACACGGGTAGAAAGCGCGGAAGACCGAAAGTTCGTTCAGATTCCGATCAACCGAAAAAGGTGAAGACGCCCCGTAAAAAAAATGAAAGTACGCGCAAGCCAAAGAAAGTGATCAAGTCGGAAGAGATATGGGATTCTGATAGTGACGGTGACGATATTGGAGAACATTTCTTGGCCCGACAGCCGAAAAGGCCGTCAGTTCCAAAGAAAGAAGCTAAGAGACGTAATACAAGTAGTGATTCGGATGATGACAGTCAAGAGTAAATGATGATGCAAAAACGCTGTGCAGAGTATGTATATTCACTTAGTTGTAAATGTACATTCTCAGGACTTGATGGTGATGTTGGTAGAGTATGCAAAGATATGGTTTGCATTGAAGGTAAATACATTCAGCTGCGAAAGGTTATGATTGTTAAAGCTGAGTAGGCTCATTGGTCCTATCCGACGGAGTTAATTCCTATTGTAAATTTGGTTGAAACTGTAATGTTTAAGCCCATCTCTTCAGTCTACCACGAATTCTGTTCAGGCTGACTGATCGCTGAAATATGGTAGTCCGTTGCTAATGTATGCTGTTACTAAAGGAGGGCTGAGAGCCTTTGTACCTCGGATCTAGAAATGACGTGAACAAGTTAAAGTGTTTCTGCGGTCCTAGCCTTGGGAGTTACCTGTACTTCATCATCGTTCAGCCAATACCCGACTTGTGGGTCAGTCGATTCAGGAGTCTGGCCTTGCTCCATTTGTTTTCCCATAACTCTGCTAGTTCCGAGGCCCGTGATTGGTCCATGGATTTGAGTTGGCTCATCTTTTGGGAGTAGAACAAGTAGAACTTGCCGTGGAGTAGATACTTCCTGTCGACTTTACCTCAGCGTTCAGTTAAAACCTGAGTTTTGGGACTGTCCATTCCAGAGTCTGGTCTGTGTAGGTAGAGTGACTTTCTTTGAACAAGGGCCCATAATAGCTATACCATGCCACATTTTCTGTACAGGCACTGCTATTCGTTCTAGTTGTACCTTGCCCCGCAATCCTGGGTCGTTTGGTACAATCGATTCCAGAAGCTGTGCTGTTTAGTAGACTGACTTACTTTGAACAAAGACCCAGTGATGTCTAGGGCCTAGAGCATTCCACCCATTTTGTAGAAGTACTGCAGAATTATTTATTGAAGGCCGACTTCGCGCCCGGAACTCTAGACTGTACCCCAGCGTCCAGTTAACACCCGACGTTAATACTAGCCGCAATGTAAAATGCGTCCACCGGGGTCGTGAAGAACCCTATGGGGCGGAGAATTTAAGAAATAAGTGTAGTGACATGCCCTCAGAATCGCAGGCGATATTGAGGCAAATCGTGGGTTCTTGCTTAAAGTAAATTTGATGTTAGGTTTTAAAGGTGTGTGTACTTTGATCTAGCCTCTTTCCGAAAATTCTTTGTAACCAGGCAAAAAGTTGTGTTTTTAGTGTCAATAAAGTATTCAGAGTAACTTATGTGTTAATGACTAATGTGTATGGAAGATTGTTCACTTTTTGTTTCGTTCTGTTGCATGATTGCCTGATGGCCTTAATGTGCAAACAAATCATTCATTATACAGTATTTTATTGTTGTAAACTGAAAAATAGTGACTGAATAGAAAGTTGCACGGACGCTCAGATCTTAACTTTCGACTTTCCAGTGAATATGTTCAGATATTTGTAACTGTAAAGGACCTTTTGCCTAAAAAAAAAAGAAACGAGTTCGACCCCTAATTGGGAAACTGGGTGCAAGTTGAGATAGTCCACTCACGAGTTTTTACTTGTTTCAGTCGATTTAGCCTGTATGATGTCACCGATTCTGTGAAATTTTACAGCTTTTTTTCTTGTACTGAGCTGGTAATAATAAACAGAAAATAGTAGTGATAGTATGGAAATAGTCTCGGTTCTGAAATTCAGTTACGGATTTCTGTCCTGGATCACGAAGTCCAGTTGGTCTTCCTGGCCCTGGATTAATGTGAACCTTTTGAACACGGTCTGACTATCTGCCATCCACGACTTAAAGTTCAATGGGCACATCAAACTATCCCAGTCCCACTCTGTAACAACCTAGGAACAATGATTACGCCCTAGATCAGCAGCTTTTTCAACAGTTTCCTCTCTGTGATATTTCAAAGCGTAATTTTTTGGGCCAGTACATGCAGGATTTACTAGCTTGGACATAGATAAAAGTGATGTTTCTTATAATACTTAGTAGATCTTTATTTTATGCATAAATCAGCTTGTATAAGTCAGATTTGAATAGGTTATTTGTTTTTGAATGATTTTTGTAGCTATGTTATTTTTTATAAGCTTATTGCATATTCTGGTACATTTTATAAAGCAAGCTAATCAAGCTTCACAACACTATTCCACAAAGAAAAACTTTTAATAGACACTTTAAGCCATGGAACTTCTGATGAAACACTAGAACAATCAGGCAAACTGCATCTGCCGAGGCATCTGCGGCTTGACTTTGGTGACATATTAAATATATCCTTTCCTATCAAGCATTGCTGGGAGTTTTTGAATTTCCTGCCACGATACCGCAGCTGTTAAGATTTGGATCACCGAAATGCCAGAGAGGTAAAGACAAGGGATAACAAGAAAATGGCCGATTTCCGTAGCGCCTTCTAAAGGAAGTCGGAAATGTTGATTTGTGAAGCATTTAATACAAAGTAAAGCATTAGAAGTGTCCATTGTGCTTTAAAGGACGGGTTTGATTTTGTGAAAGACCGAAAGTAAATCAGAACACAGTCAAGAACACATAGCTGATAGTGCCATGATCCTCAGGAAGAACGAGTAAACGTCTTACTAACGAATCAAACGAACCCAAATCCTGTGTCAACCAATCACAGCGATCTTTGGGAGCAGATGTGAAACTGCTTCCGGCTCTTCCGCTAGTTATCCGGCGATTTTAGATCGGCAAGGAGAGTTAGTCATCAAGAGTATTAGTTTCAGTTCTGTACTCACTAGCAAATGGTATTTCCTTCATAAGGAGTTTATTATGAATGAATGAATATGTTTATTTCCCGTCTTTACATAAAATGTCACCGATGGAGTATAAGAAAAGAAAAACAAAGAACAAGGAACAACCCACAGGATACAATTTTAAGTTGGCAATCAGAGATGTAGTCTTGAATCTTGGTCTTGGTCTTAAGACCAGTCTCAAGACCGATGTCGACAATCTTGGTCTTGGTCTTAAGACCAGTCGCAAATTCTTGGTCTTGGTGTTGTTCTTGCGCTTCCGGTTGCCAAGACCTAGCCTGGTCTTCAAGACCGAGGCTGGTCTTCAAGACCCTAATTACATCCGGATTAATTTCGAAACTTTTCAAAATGTTGCAAAGCAGGATAAGGTTAATAATGGATTGCATCATCAGGACACATTTTGGAGGTCAAGAGATTAGCGGATCAAATTATTTAGGGGCTATTCATAGCGATCGTTGCTATATAAGCAAATGTTCGAGGCGAGTTTCTTCAGTAACACAATAATGGCTACCAAGGAACCTTCATTGGTGAAGTATGCGTTTACCAACTTTCAGCTTTGTGAAAAAACTCGGAAGTGGTCCGCTGTTTGTAAGTTCTGCAACGAAAAGAGCACTGACAGTAAAGGGGTTTCTTCTACTTTTGTAAGGTAAGCATGCAGTATGTACAGTTATTGCTGAGAACCAATGAGAACCGAGTCCTTCCGAAAATTTGTCGCCGATATGGATCCGAAGCTTTGTTTGCCTGCACGCAGTACGATATCAGGTACCAGAATTCCGGAGCTACGCACGAAAAAGGAAGTGGCGGTGAAGAATTTCCTGGCACAAGCAAAATTCGTATCAACCTGACTTTTCGCGCCTAAATCCCCTATACGAGAAGGTTTTCTGCGTTCCAGCAACTTCAGCACCAGTGGAGCGAGTGTTCAGCCACAGTGGACTATTTATGAGACCGCATAGAGCGAGGATGTCCCAGAAATTATTGGCAGCATTGGTTTATTTAAAATGCAACAGAGAAATTGGCATATGATTATATAAATTTTATGTGCGTTTTCATTGACAGAAATATAATCAGCTTACTTTTCATTAATTTCCCGTAGTTAGGCTAGAAAAGTAATTCCTCACTCAATCTAGTAAACTAGACTTTCTTGGTCTCGGTCTTGGTGTTGATCTTGGTTTTAAGACCAGAGCTGAATTCTTGGTCTTGGTCTCGATACCAGGGCCAAAATCTTGGTCTTGGTCTTAATTCCGGTGCGAAAATCTTGGTCTTGGCCTTGGTCTTGACGTTTTGGTCTTGTCGACATCACTGTTGGCAATACATAATTCAAAAAGAGAAAAAAAATGTAGTACACTATTTCTTTAGCTATTGTTTAATAGCTGGAAAGAGCACGACGAGCACGACGCTCTATAGCAGCCTTAATCGGATCTTTAACCCCCCATGATCTCCTGTAAAGAGAAAAATTATTCAAAAAGAGAAAAAAAATGTAATACACTATTTCTTTAGCTATTGTTTAATAGCTGGAAAGAGCACGTCGAGCACAACGCTCTATAGCAGCCTTAATCGGATCTTTAACCCCCCCATGATCTCCTGTAACTCGCTGATTGCGAGAGCACAGTGGCAGCCCAATCAGGAATTTAGCATAATACAAAAAATGCGCAAGCGCTCAAACGCGGAATTGGAATGTAAACCTTTTGTTATATCTTGAATACGAATGGCCAGATTTAAACTTGATACCCTTTGTCACGTCACGAATTTAACTCACCTACTATCTGGGACCACTTGCCCACACACGAGGGGGGTAGTGTCAAGTATTACCCCTTGTCTCCCAAACCCAACACGTAGAGGGGAGGGGGGGGGGGGGTCGGGCCGTCGGTAACAAAAAAACCGAGTCGTTTCGTAAAAATCGTTGATTTTTCATGAAAACAGTCGGTTTTTCTGAAAATCAGTCAATTTTTCGTGAAGACTCGTTTTTTCTTGAAAACAGTCGGTAAAAATTACCAGCCAGTCGGTAAATACCTTGCCCCGCCACACCCGGAGGCGTTACCTGCCAAAACGTGTAGGGGGGGGGGGGGGACGAGGAATTTACCGACTGGCTGGTAATTTTTACGGACTGCTTTTGCAGAGAAAACGACTGTTTTCAATAACAATAAACGACAGTTTCGAAAAAAGACGATTGATTTTCTGATAAACCGACTGTTTTGACGAAAAATTGACTAATTTTCAGAAAAACGGCCTGATTTCATGAAAAAAATCAACAGTTGTAAAAAAAAATCGCGGCGTGAAGCGCCGACTCGGTGATTTTTTTTACCAACTGGCCAACAACATTAGGGGGGGTCCGCCCCCCCCCCACCAATCTTGACACCCCTGCCCACACCAACATTTTGGCTCGTAACGCCTCTGGACCCAAGGACCAGTTAATACCCATAATGCCATCGTCCTTACGTCAACTGTGATCAAGTTACTATCAGTCACTGGGCAATCCGGGCCCAGTTACCTCTGGAGCATTTAGGTGTGGGGTACATATACAGTAAACGTGGACAGATGAAAGTGGACAGATTAACCCTTTCAACCCTATCGCCGTGATTTGCCAATCCATTCTTTTCCGTTACATAGCTGCCATCTGGCATTGAAATCACCACATATGAAATGTAATATGAAAACTAGAGTTCTTTACGGTTCGATCGAGGTAACTTTCATTAATTTGATAACAACTTCAAGGGTAGGCAGAGCCTGAAAAGAACGGGCCTCGTAGGGATAAAAAGTTAGAAATATAGGAAAAGTACAGAGGTTTAGTTTTCTGTTTTGACCATGAACCGTAATCTCCAATAGATTTGCCGTGAGAATTTTCGAAACATCTACCATGGCAATTGATGGACCCAGGACATACAGGTAAAATTGAGGTCGTCGTCAAATGACAGTATGCGGCTTGTATGAAGATTACTGACATTGGTACTTATAGACGATGATCGCACTTTTGAGACACGGTTGGGTGCGCCTATATTCTAACCTACGACATCTTCCAACTCAAGTTTATGTTCATACTTATGGAAAAGGCCAGCTTTTTCTGATGGATATAGATCAGCCAGAAGTAGCGTCCTCGAATCCGAGAAGGCTTTATCGTGCAAATATTTCTGGTTGCAAGAAGCTAGAATCTTGGCTGACGTTTTTCTCAGTTTGGGTGACGACTCGGCCTTTCTGACTTGTCGGATAGCAACCAAAAGATGACTGGATCCCAGAAAAAGGCTGCGAAGCGGACTACGAAAGTGGTTTTCCGGTTGTGTTTTTGGAGGAAGTGGAACGAGAGTTGCAGGCAGTTGCAGCAGAACTGAACTCCGAAACTAACTCCGAAAGGTCCAAATTCGTAAAATGCCTAGAGCTGAAGAAAGAACTCAGTATCAACGTTGACGAGCAGATCATTTCCTTCAAAAGGAAGACGAAGATGAAGTAATATATTCGATAAAAACCCTAGACCAAAGGTTTCGATGGGATCCCAAAAATCTAATATTTGGTCTCGTCTTCGCCAGATCCAGTCTTCGCCAGGCTAATCACCAGAGAAACCAAGTTCAGATATACTAACCGAAACTTCCTGCATTTCCCGGTTTCGGCCGAATTCCGAGGGAACTAATTGTCCAAAAAAAAAAAAAAAATCAGAAACGAATTCAGCGTATAGCCTTATCTCGACAAATAACATCTTATTAACTCAAAATATACCTTTAACTTATAACAAAAAAATCCGGTTACAACCGATTCCGGACGAACTATACGTCCGGGTAAAAAATGAGTGTCATATACAGACTCAGAGACTCAGAGTCTCTTCTTACCCCTAAGTCTGTCTTCTAATCAACTTCAAATAAAACTTATTACTTTTTACAAATTTTCCAGTTTTGGCCTGATTCCCGGCGAATGAGTTGTCCAGGTAGAAAATCCTTTTCACATAAGTGTTCAGCATGTCTACTTACCCCTAAATCGAATATTTAATCAGTTTCAAAATCAAACTTTTACTTTTAACCAACTTTCCGTTTTTTAAATATTCTTTGAGCCCAAGCTGACTTTGAAACATTTATTCAAACAATGTTTACAACGGATACGTGAGCTACGATTCTTCATCTGCGATATTTCGGCCCTTCTTAGCAAGTGTCCTCGTCAGACTGTCAATCCTCTGGTTTAACTTCGGGGAAAAGTTCAACTTCTCGTCCGGCAAGAAAATGGTTCAGCATGTTTTCTTACCCCTAAATCGGACATTTAATCAACTTCAAATGAAACTTTTACTTTTAAACAACTTTCCGGTTTTTGCCGGATTCCGAGCGAACTACTTGTCGAAAGGGTTAATCTGTCCACTTTAATCTGTCCACTTTAATCTGCCCACTTTAATCCGTCCACTTTAATATGTCCACTTTCATCTGTCCACTTCAGTCAGTCCACGTTTACTGTCCACTTGAATTTGTTCACTTTAGTCTGTCGCGACGATCAGAATAGGAAATTGTCAGAATTAACAAAGTCATCCGTTGAAATTAACAAGGTGGTATATACATAAAGAACATGTTGGATCGGAACAGTTACGACTAACATTGGTATTCCGGTCGTAATCTGACCCCAGTCTAGGTGTACTTGTCTGTGCCCGTATCCTGAGCAGGGAAAAACACGACATGCTTACGTGATCTGGTGAAGAAAAGAAGCCTACAAGACCCGATTGAATGGATCAAGAAGTCAAACAAATACAAGACTTTTTGGATCCCATCGAAAACTTTGGTATTGTTGCAAAACAAATGCTAGGGAAGGTTGAGAAGAATTTCTGAGATCAGTGTTGAGTTTACTTGTGTTATAGAAGACTAATTTTGAGGAAAAGGCGTCTGAAAATGAATTAAAATTAATCCAAATAAATAAAAGTGAAAGTGAAGTGAATCATGGCTTTTTTTTTTTTTTTTTAACAAAATCCATTTGGGGCGTCCGCGCGGACTCCGACGGATACGCCTCTAGCGAGTATAGTACTCGGATAGGAAGTAGAAACCAACGCAGCTGTTCGCAGATGGCGTCCCAGCCGTGAATTCTATATAAAGAACAGAAAAAAAACAACAACAAACAAGAAAAGGTAGACCTAGGAATTCCAAGTTTCCAAGTATTTGGATTGGATAGCCTATGTTGACCTATAGCCCAGTAGAGGTAGGCAATGCTTATGTGAACGTTTATTGACATCGGATCTGCATTGGACTTGCTGTCAGGGGCATCCCAAGCCTTTCTTCATTGGGGGGGGGGGGGGAACCTGGTAAAAATCGACTGAATCAGTAACCTGATATTGACTGAATTTATAATTTTTTTTTCTAACACAGCGAGTTGCCTTCAACAAGCTATAATGTAAAAAGTTGCATAGTATTTACAAAATCAAGTCTAAAGAGAAAATTTGGCAGTGTTTTCACACTCTTCCACTTCTTTTTATTCTTCGAGGATACGCCGTCACTAGCCTTTTACCTTTAAGGGACGTCCATTTTTGCCAACAGAACTCGAAAATGTGCAGACAAAAAACTCAGTTGCTGCCAAGGGACCTGCAAGCTGCCTGCAAGGGACAATGTCGTGGATGTCTGTACCCAGGAAAAATTAAAGCGCTCCAGGCCTGCTGCAGTCAGAATTTTTGCATCTGCCTTTCAAGCACCCCAAAATTCCAAGCCTCAAACGCCAACTAAATTACGTACAGTACCCTTCTTCTAAATAGTGATGACTGCTAAATGTGCTACAGGCAAATTTTTTTGGAAACACTCATGATCAAAGTGTCTTTTTGCGATCCCAAGGCTACCTATTAAACCACAGAGCTGCCTGGCAAAAAAGGGTCAATCCAGGGTAAAGAAGATGTAAAGTACATTTATTCTGAACTTACAGCAAACAAAAATATGCTAGTTTTCACGTCAGGAGACGTGCTTATTCCTGAAACATGTTTCCTGAATCATAAGAAGTATAAGTTAAGTAAGGAGTGAAAACCAGTTGAAGCTACCGTTAAATGGTAACGAACAAGAGCTAAATAATTGCCACTTAAATTACCAAGCACAGTAACAGGGGTGAACCAAATAATGAATTTGTGCTACCGAAAAATTAACTAAAAAAATAAGGAGCAGATCTGGAGCGGTATAACAACCGAATTTCGGAATGGAATAAAACTCTTGGTAGAACCACCTAAACAACCGAATGTGGTAAGTCTAGTAACAAATGCAGACCAAAAAAATCAGGTGAATTTCTGAATTTGGTAACAAATTAGAACCTAATGAATCTGATTAATCACCTAATTCTGAAATGGATTGACAGAGTGCGATAGAACAGATGCGGACTTGAGAAAAGTTAGGTGAACAACCGGATTGGCTAATGATAATGAAACCAAATAAATATGTTAAACCACCGAATTTACGTAGGGACATACCGATTGCGGTGAAATCGATTCAACGAATTGTTGAATTGGGTCACAAATCAGAACCAAATGAATCTGATAAATGACCGAATTATGAAATTGACTGACCGAATGCAGTAGGACAGATGCGGACTTGAGGAAAGTTAATGTGACCAAATAAATATGTTAAATCACCGAATTTACGTAGGGATATACAGAATGTGGTGAAATCGACTCGGACTGAACGAAAGTTGGATGAATTGTCGAATTCGGTCACGGATCAGAACCAAATGAATCTGATAAACAACCGAATTATGAGATTGACTGACCAAATGCAGTAGAACTGATACGGACTTGAGAACAGTCAATGTGACCAGATAAATATGTTACATCACCGAATTTACGTAGGGACGTACCGAATGCATTGAAAACGACTCGGGCTGAACAAAAGTTGGATTAATTACCAAAATCGCCGCGATGCCCGTTTTGACCGATTTTTGCCCTCGGCGAAGGGCGCTGTCCCCCCGCCTTGGGACGCCCCTGCTTGCTGTGTCTAAAGCTAACTGTCAGTTAGCCAAAATAGGGAATTTATGATTAAGGGCATCTGCTGAAAACACCTGAACAGGGATTTTGGATCTTCAATCTACGATTTAGCTCAAAACTGCACTGTTCACAGTACAGTAGAGGTGCTAGAGAACTACCGATTAGCCAAAGTAGGCAATTAAGGGCCTCTGAAAACACCTGATTACTGTAGGTACTTTGATCTATTTTCTACCATTTAGCCTGATTTAGCCCAAAACTGCACTGTCTACTCTACTCTAAAGTAGAGTGGACTTATGCTTCATTGAATATGAGTTGACTTTGATAAGTGTAGTTTGGTTCTACAGTAGAGTAGTACGTGGGATTTGCAGGTTTGTTGCTTCCCCAAAGTTGACCCTGAAGTTTGATAGCATGACGAGGACCCTTGCTGAGAAGGGCTGAAATATTGCTGCCAAAGCATAGCCTAGTAGTTGACGTATTTCGTTTTATGCATTATTTGAATATACGTTTGCCAGTCAGCTTGGGCTCAAGGAGTAGGCTATTTATGGTGCTCATCAGCGCTCATATGCTTGTGTAGGCCTAGCCTACCCCTTATTCACCAGAGGGGTACCAGTAGAGGTACAGGGTCATACAGGGTTGTCACATGTTGCACGAATATGTGAATTACGGAATTGTCACTCTATTTTAATTTTCTTGCTCTTGTTCTACATTAGACATACATTTTCAGAAAACATCCAGATCTGTCATTTTCCAGTAGTTATTCCGACCAATTGTGACTGTTTCAGTTCTTTTCATAAAAATAAAATTAATCTGTGTCATTTTTGCAGTAGTGGCCGAAAAGTGGCCATTTCCAATATGTTTATGAAAATAAAATTAAGATGTGTCATTTTTGCAGCAGTGATTCCAACTAGAAGTGACTATTTCCTGTTTTTTCATGAAAATAAAATTAAGATGTGTAATTTTTGCGTTAGTGATTTGGACCAAAAGTGACCATTTCACATTTGTTTATGAAAATTAATAATAATCTTCTTTTGCAAACAATTCATAAGTTGTAATATTTTGCCCCTGTCTCTGGCTGTCTCAGTTGAATTTTAAAAATTATTCTTCCTCCAAATTGTTTATTTTAAAGACCCAGCAGCAAGGCAAAGAAATTTGTACAGAGAAGCTTGTCATGAGAGTTACCTATCAGTGAAATTAAGCACCAATAAATACCATCCTTTTGGCCTGCTCAATCTCACATGAGTGTTGACATGGTTTTTTTTTATTTAGATTATTTGCATTTGCATGGTGCAGAACTGGAATGAAGAAACAAAACAGAATCAACAGGAGTATTTGAATATTCTAATCCTCTTCATGAATAGACTGGTCAAATAAACTTTTTCGGCAATTACTTTGCCGTGAAAATTGCCGCGTAGTGGTAGGCATATGAGTTTTTGAGTTTTCCTTGGCAATTTTTCAATCTGAACATGTTGTTCATTTTGTTGCTTTGCAATTTAACCTTAAATTCGCCATCCCTAGTTGAAGTAGTAACCAAAGGCGTTATGGTACTAGCCAAAATGTTTGGGGAGGGGGGGGGGCAGGGTAGGCTATTTGTCGACTGACTTGTCATTTTTACCGACTGTTTTTGCAGATAAAAACGACTGTGTTGACGAAAAATCGGCTGATTTTAAGAAAAACTGCTATTTTGAAGAAAATCAACTTCTCTACGAGAAACCAACTGTTTAAAAAAAAATCGACTGTTTCGAAGAAAAAATTCGACTATTTTTTACTAAAAATCGCACTCCCCCTCTAGTCGTGACGCCCCTTGGTAGTAACATAGAACAAGATTCATTAATTCAGAATTTTTTTCTTTTACAAATATTAGTCTTTGGTTGATTCTTTTTTGTTCGCTATTCCTCTTGGCTTTATATGCATTGAAGGCTACCCATATATCCATTTATAATTTATGTTCATTCGTTTAAATTTTCCAGCATGAGCTCCTTCATTTTTTTTTTAGGATTAAAAGGAGATGGAGGAAAATGTGATAAAAGGGGATACAGATTCTCTCTCATTCACTGACAGCCATCAGGAACCTGAGGGGCTGCTACCAGAGAATGTACCAATTTTTGAAGCTATCCCTGCTTCAGTACCAGTTGCGGCGAAGTCTAAACCTAGTTGCTCTGTGCAAGACGCCAACCAGCTTGAGTGGCCAAGTGGCTTGTTAATCCCAAAGGTTGAGTTTGAAGTCTTGGAAACCTCATTTGAGTTACAGCAGGTATGCAATCATGATGCAGAAGCAGTGGCCCCTAAGATCATTAGTACAGCACCCACATCAGAACCCATTCTTTCTAACAAAATTCACCCATTGGTAAGTGGGGGTCAAAAGATTGTCCATGTGACTATGGACCACAGAGGAGAACTTGTGTACCGTGCTGCACAACAGATAAATACTCATATGCAACCAAATCTGCCAAAAGCTGGGGGACAACATATTTCTACCAGTAGATCAAGTAGGGTGAAAATGATAGTGTTACCTCCACCCCAGAGAGCACAATCCCCAGCTACTTCGGATACAATTGCCACAACCCTGCTGCAGCAACAGGGTGGCAAGGGTGTTGATGCTAGTGATTTAACGGAACGTTGCGGTAGGCCTATGGTGAATAACCTAGCAGCCGATTCCAATACGATTAGTGACCAGAAAACAAGATCATATCCTGAAGCAATGCCAAGTAACAGTCTTCCAATAGTAAACACAAACAGCGGCGGATTTCCTAATCTAACATCAGCTCCAGTGCATCGTTGTATAGGAAGGATCCAGCCTGCTCCGGCCATGCCAAGAATGCTTCCCAGCCAGTATGCGATTCGCCCAGTGCGTCTTGACGGTAATCCGAACCGACAGAGCGGTTTATTACCTTGCAGACCGAGACTCCGAAGGCCTGTTCGAATGATAATACTCGACGATGTTAATCACTCTCCGTCTAAACAAAGTACTCTTCATTCAAGTGATCGAGTAAAACCAATGAGCCATATGGGTACAAAAATTCCATCCATTCCAAATCAGGACCTGGGTATCGATCCTTCCATTTTAGAGCCTATTACTGTTGTGAACATTGTTGAAAGTGGAAGCGTGCAAGTGGCCCCAGTTCTACCCGAACCTGTATTGGAGGATACCTGTATATCACTGGGGCATCCTGCTAATATGACTACTGGACTGGGTAGTAAAACTAGCCCTTTCATGCTTGAAATCATGAAACAGCCAACAGCAAAAAGAAAGAATACTAAGAAAACAGAACTGCTGCTTGAAACCGATAAACTGTCAACAATAAAGAGAAAGTATACTAAGAATACAGATAAGCTTCTTGAAACCGGGAAACAGTCAACACCGAAGAAAAAGTGTACTAAGAAGACAGGACAGCCTGCAGCTATCAAGACTTCTTTAACTGGAGAAGAAGAAGTAAAAATGTCTGAGGAAAACAAGAAGCAAGAGGAAATATCCCACATGGACACAGCGAAAGTAGAAGAATTAAACGAGCATATCAATGGTTCGGAACAGTTGCCCTTCATGCTTGAAACAAAGAAATCAGCGAAAGTAAAGAGACAGAAAAAGAGGACTAAGAAAGCACCCATGCCTAAGAAAGTGCTAACTCAGGAAGAGAAAGCCAGAAATTTAGAGAAAAGAAGGATGAGCCAGTATGCTTCCTGGACAGACACATTGAAATTGGAGGAGTTTCAAGAGTACTTCAGTGACCCTGAAGAGTCAAGGCGGGACGAAGATCTGGATGCTGGAGAATTGAACTCGGGTAGCGATTTTGAGCCGAATCAGTCAATCCTGTCGAGTGAAAGTGAAGATGATATTGAAATGGAGGAGAGTGATATAGAAGCTGTAAATGAAGATGATCTTGTAAAAAAGGAAAGGAGAAACTACAGTCGAAAACCGCAAGTGAAAGGTGGGTTCTTATGTTTCATAACACTTAACACAAGCATGTGTATCCTTGAATTTTGTCATACCTACTTTCAGTTTTCCTTATAAGTATCCTATTTTAATTGTTAAGATAACATAATACAAGAGATTACAGCATAGACTTCCTGCACATTCTTGTTAACATTTAACATAAGGATGCGCTTTGTCTTAACTGTGGTCAAACTTTGGGCAGTATTGACTTGTAAGCATGAAATAATCGGTGTTTCCTTTGTACTTTAATGGGCCCAGCCGCTAGCGCCAGCCGATAGGATGGCTGTATAATAGCTCTGTACCGGCCGGACACGCATGTGGTTAATAGTAAACCCCTAAAAATACACATCGAGGCTCCAATTCCAACAAGTTTACCAAATTTCCTGATACCTGTCGTGGTTTGCAAGTAACGAACACGGACCAGTTACCCCCGAGTCGTAAGGAAGGGGTTGGGGGGGGGGGATCGAGAACCCCAGACATAAGTAAAAAACGGTAATTGTTCTTGTCTTCATTTTTATTGCATGGCACGGGTTTTCGGGTCAGTGACAACTTGTATCGCCGTCATTTTTCGTTCTGGAGACAAAGCGAAAGTTGAGGGCGCGAATTCATCCTGTAAGGCTTACGAAACTCTTAGGGCTCATAATGAGCATTTTTATTAGGCCAGGTATAGGATTAAAATGGACAAAGGCCAGCATCACTTTATAGTGGTAATCTGGCTACTGATATATCCTAGTTCAACTTGGAACGCGAGTAAAAAAGCCACTGGTGTTGTTTTTATTAAAATATTTTTCGTTATCCTGAAAGGGGACCTCGCACTGTATGCTCGCCCCATGTTTATGTTTTGAGAAAATTAGCTACTTTAATATTAATTCTGCTTTCAACGAATTACAAATTACTTCGGCTTTTTCGAGACTTTCTCGAGACATAGAAATTGGGTGTAAACGAATAAGTCAGCTAAGAACTGAATGCATGCATGTTCGTTTCTTCCTGCTGCAGCCTGGCTTCTCGCCAAAAAGGGCGAACTATGGTCTAAGAAAATCTTGGCTGACATAGGCCTATTGGTTTAGCACGATTTTATATCTAAGGCCTTTTTCCGCCGCACAGTTGTGGGCCACACACTTCTGAGTGTTTGTTGCGGGAAAACGATTGCGCGCCACACAGTCGAGCCACTAGTTGAAACTCGTGGAAACGCCGTTTGGTCTATTTTTTTGGCGGTAAGTTCAAATATCTGAAAATAAAAATAAAATTTATATAAAATCTCAGCAAATAGAACTCCAGGCTTATTTCCTTACCATTCTGTGCAAAAAGCATCTTCTTTTTTAGGTCTACATGCTTGAAAAAATAGTTAGCTTTATTGTTTAGACACTGTTTTGCTGCTTAATTTGAATTTCCCGCCAGAATTGAGCCACAAAATCGACAATCACCTCATCAGTTGTTTGTCGAATTTGAGCCACAAAGCGATCCACGAAAATCTCGTTGGTCGCGGG
Source organism: Branchinecta lynchi (assembly GCA_023053575.1). Taxonomy (NCBI): domain Eukaryota; kingdom Metazoa; phylum Arthropoda; class Branchiopoda; order Anostraca; family Branchinectidae; genus Branchinecta; species Branchinecta lynchi. The sequence continues at coordinate 15,555,863 of JAKZAP010000010.1, read as the reverse complement.
AACACACTTGTGGGCCGCACAAAAGACCGCGAAAACACTTATTCCGAGCCCCAGTCGACCTACAAACTGTTTGTGGGAGCACGGAAAAACGCCTATAGGCTATGATTGCAGCCAGCTTGAGCTGAAGGAATACTCCTCCAAACGCACAATTTGCGTAACTTATCTATCTGACCAATAGGCTTTTCGGTACCTTCCCTGGAATCTGGCAAGTCTCAACAAGAGTCAATTCAGGAAGCTATAACTACTTACTGGTTGTGTTCTAATAGTTAAACAGTTTGTATATTAAAAACCCTTAAAACTATCTGATTAAAATACTGCAAAACTAGACTCTGCCATTACAAATTATCCACGGCTTTGGCTGTTTTAAATCTTCTCCAAGACAGTCGGCAGCATATTGCGAATGGAAATTAATGTTTCCAAAAAAGCCACGTTTGCTATGTTGGAATTTTGGTATATATCAGGTTAGCTTTTAAACACCGGAAAAATTTCTTCTGATGGGGAAATTGTGTTTTTAGTGATAAGAAAGTATTCAGTGTAAATTAAAAATATTAAGAGTGTGTTAGTGTGTATATGCGCATGTAAGATTGCTCACCTGTTGTTTCGTTTTGTTGCATGCTGGCCGGATGGCTTTAATGTGCAAATAATCATTCCATTCCATTCCTATACTGTATGTACTGCCCGAGACTTCATTTCGTGGACAACTAAGGGGGGGGGGGGGGGGTCAGTGGGTTTTCTTGAGCAGCTCTGGGCCCGTTCAGGAAGCCAGTGGGACAGACCCCCCCCCCCCCCCTGCCCCCTAGCTGTCGCCCTTGCCTACTGCGACTTAAGCCTTAAAATTTGTTTTAGGCCCGGATTCGGCATTTACTCTCGAAATTATTGCCAGTATCCTTGAGACCACAGTCGAACAGTTGGACGCCGAAGAATGGAATGGGAAGATAAAGACATGTTTTGACGAAGCCATCTTTGAGGTAAATTGAATTTTGCATATTATTTGCCAACTTTAAAGCCGTCCCGGAAGTTCTCCATATTCCAGTTCAGCGGTTCCAAGAGGGTTAATTTCTGTACATCACTCCGTGCTGAATCGGCGGACGGAAAACAGCGAGGACACGAGGAATGCCCCTTATATGGATTTAGTAAAAAGAAAAAATGTGTAGGTGACCGAAAAGCAAATTTATTTTTGTATCATTTAACTGAATACACTGGATTTATGTGGATGGTGGAAAGGGATTTTTTTCACCATTTAGGCTACTGTAGAATTACGTTCAGAATATCTACGGCTGACCTCACAACGGAAAATTCTACAATGACGCAGAACATTTAGGTCGCACGAAACGTTGCTTTACATGGCCAGTGATCATCTTGCGAAAGGTAGCTCACTAGGCTATATAATCTTTAATTTCATTAATAGCTCGTACAATTCACTTGCTAGCATTGGATTGTCGTACAGTTTACGAGCAATACATATAATAACACGAAATAAGACGATAATAAGTTTGAAAATTCACAGTTGACACTTAATATTTACAATTTACCTTATTAATTGCTACATAGAATTGAAGTGATGTACGAAATAGGGTAAAAAGTTACCTTATTAATCAGTACATAGAACTGAAGTGGTGTACGAAATAGGGTACATAGGACTTGATGTAGCCTACCTGTCCGCAGAATGTGTGTTTGGGCGAACAGTTTCGGATTACTTACAATTGCTACTTTGTGTCTGTTTTTCGGTCGATTTCGGTTAGGTACTTCGACGAAGTCCGGTAAAAGGTCTGAGCAGGGGCGTCGCAAGTGCATTTTCGGTGGGGGGGGGGGGGGGGGTACAGAGCCAAAACTTGCCGAATCTTTCAAAAATTGTACCGAATCCTAGAAATGAGAATTCGAGCTTTAAATTATGGAACAGAAACGATTACGTAGGAAGAGTAAGAATAAAAGGCTGCATGAACGACGATCAGCCAACTATAAGGTGGCGTTTTGGCGAAGCCCACATGGAGAATATGTTTCCGGGCATGATTGCAGTAACAGCTACTATCTATTATATCCAATAGAAAATTAAATCGAGCGCCGCAGGCGAAAATTTTCGAAATCCAGTTTATGTAGGCTAAAATTTAACTGCTTCTCTTACAAATTCTATCATTTACCGTTTACCGTTCCAGAAAACGGTTAGAGTGACGTTCCGGCAGCAGCAGCAACTGTAGTCTAGTCAACATACTACCTATGATAACATAAAGTGAACGCCGCAGGCTAAATTTTTTTGTGCTTTTTCCTGCCAAATTTAATTTTCATCCAAATTCTGGCTTTTAATGTTTTGAAATCTCAATCCTAAAACTGGCTTAAAACCCCCGTCAAATGACGCGCCTTTCCACAAAATAGGAGAATATTACGAAAAGTGCTGCAGGCGGAATTTTCGAAATATTTATGATTAGATATTCTTTTTGAGATCAAAAATAAAAGTAAGGACTATCGATTGTATCACAGATCATCCCTTTAGTCTGCGACCAGTGCTTCACTCGACCTCTTCTGAGTTTCGAGGTTCGTGGTAACTTCAGAATCCTGGCAATTACAACGAATAAGTTACCGTATCCCAGTTATTATACCGAATAAGTTTAGACCGATAGCGTGTTCGGGATTCTGTATAACCACCGCTTCTCGGTTATTATACCGAATTGTTTTGGTATTGAAAGACTACCGAACAATATTCATTTCGGTATACTTTCGTCGAAACTGGAACAAAGTCAGGATTCTTGGTTAACTTCCTAATCCTGGAAATTATACTTGATAAATTACCGAATCCTAATCATGATACCGAATAATTTTGGACCAATAGCTTATTCGATAGTCTGTGTAACTATGGAATCTCAATAAATATACCGAATAGTTCCGGCATCGAAAAATTACCAAATGATTTTAGTAAATTCTCTCACCAAATTCGTGTAACTACCGAATATTGGCAATTATACCGAATCCCGATCATTATACCGAAGAGATTTGTACAGATAGCCTATTTAGGATTCTGTATAACTACCATCCCCGTAAATCGAATAAATACCGAACATAAATATTCTTTGAGCCCAAGCTGACTTTGAAACATTTATTCAAACAATGTTTACAACGGATACGTCAGCTCTGATTTTTCATCAGCGATATTTCGACCCTTCTTGGCAAGGGTCCTCGTCAGGCTGTCAATCTTCTTGTTCAACTTCGGGGAAGGAAACAAACCTGTAATCTACAAACCTGTAATCTACAGGTTTGTTTCCTTCCCCGAAGTTGAACAAGAAGATTGACAGCCTGACGAGGACCCTTGCCAAGAAGGGTCGAAATATCGCTGATGAAAAATCAGAGCTGACGTATCCGTTGTAAACATTGTTTGAATAAATACCGAACAATTTTAGTAATATTTTACCGAATCTCAAAAAGGTGTGGGGGGGGGGGGCTGCACCCCCCCCCCCTCTTGCGACGCCCCTGGGTCTGAGGTCAGGCATTTGCGTCCAAAGTCCATAGTCAGTTTGTGTCGTCTATCGGAGTGAGTAGAGAGACCAAGCTTGGCCAATCCGTCTTCATAAGAAGTGTAAGTTGGGCCAAGGATAATCTTCACGACTCTCTTCCGTCACTTTGTGTCACATTGTCACTAGTCTGGCTATACAGCCGATAGACAGCATCGGTTACGGTTCACTAGCTATTTGATACAATGATTGCATTGCGGATTACCGAATAGTACATGTTATCGAACAAAAATGTTGCTTCTCTCTAATTTGATTTGATTTCCTTTTATTTCTTAGAGTGTGTTCCACCCTACTTACCGTAGTTACTACGCATGACGTCACGAATTCTTGCTTTTTGTCAAGGCTGGAACGAATTTTCTATTTTCCAGCAGGATATCGTGCCACGGGCGAATCCGACCAATGACGTTGCAGAGATGCGTAGTTACTACGCTTACCACGCTCCGGAGCATGGTAAGCAAATAGTAACTA